>PVKM010032596.1:0-16346 GCA_004027735.1 Carollia perspicillata
GGCCCCTGCCCTGGCTGCTGAGGCTCAGTGGATGGACTGCCAAACTATTAAGCAAAAGGTCACCAGTTCAATTCCCAGTCAGGGCATATGCCTGGGTTGTGGGCCAGGTCTCCAGTAGGGGGCACTCGAGAGGCAACCACACATTCATGTCTCTCTCCCTTTTTCTTCCTCCCCCTCTCTCTAAAAAAATAAATAAATAAGATCTTTTAAAAGACACACACACACACACAGCCCCTTGAAAAAGGCTGAGGCTGGCAGAGCCTGGCCTTCCCAAACGGAGGCTCCCCCACCCCATGTCGACCTACCTCACCCAGCTGCCACAGCTTCAGTAACAGAAGTGAGGCCTGGCCCCCACAGATGGCAGCCACCCTGAGTGGGTGGGCTGTCCTAAAAGCTGCAGTCAGCTCCAGAAGCCTACGGACCCAGCACCCCGCTGTCCCACCATGACCAGAGGCCTGGAGACGGGACTCGGGGCAGGGGCCACTGTAACCGCCCTTGATCGCTGAGGATCTCTTTAGAGCCAGGGAAGCAGGGAAACAGACTGGTGTGCGGGCCCAGAGGGTGGACCTGGGATGAGAGTAAAGGAGCCCACATGATGGCTGGGAGGCTGCCCACGAGCGGGATGGGTTGCCTGGGAGGCAGGGGGCCCCACAGGACAGAGTGTCCTGGGTCAGGATGGAGGTGAGGGTTCTCGAGCTGGGCAGGGGTTCCCCGGGCCACAGCAGGGCTAGGCTTCACTTCCCGGCCACCTGGAGGGCCTGCCGCACACCCATAGGACAGCCCAGGAGCTCCACAAGCCAGATGAGGCCTGTGAGCCAGCCAGCTGGGTGGGGCCCTGAGTGCATCTGGTGCCTTCACCAGGGCCTCCCACCCTGCCCCTCCCAGTCAGGAAGATCAGCCTCCCCCAACCCTCGGTGGGGGCCAGGCTCTGGCGCAGAGCTGCAGGGACGGCGAGCCAACCTTTGTGCTTCCCCTTCTTCTCCTTCCTCGAGGCCCCGCCCTGGCCCCCCGTGGCTGCCGCTGCCTTGGTTCTCTTGGCTGAAGCTGGTGCTGTTGAGCGGGTGGCTCCCAGCTGCACACTAGCGAGTGAGTCGGCCTCTTGAACTGCTTGGGAAAGAGCCGAGACAGAGAGAGAAACAGGCACTAGGTGAGACCAGAGCCCCTCACACTCCTCAGCACATTTCCCAGCTCCCCCCACCATGCCCCACCACTGAGCCCCAGCAGGGCCTCTGTACACCCCCATCTCTACCAGGTGCAGGTGCTGGAGGCAACTCAGTGTGATACAGTCAAAAGCCTGCCTGTTCCACCATCAACCAAGAAGCCGAGCCGCTGACGCTCTGGGCCAGCAAACCATTTGGGCCTGGGCAGGGGGAGGGAGAGTGTCTGGGAGAATGTGGGTCATCAGAGGTGGTGGACAAAGACAGAAAAGGCTGCACGTCTTAGAAGAGACCACAGCTAGAGCAAGCACTCGAGGGGCCCTGCACGGCAGCCTGGGTGCAGAGCGCCCTGAGGCAGGACTGCCATTGGGGACACAGGGAGCTGCACACGCTGAAGGGGTCTCGGAAGGGTCACAGCTGGGTGGCCTCCACACTCTCCCCGTGTTGGAACCCCAGCCTGCCCCAAGTCCCAGAACGGTTTCTCACGGCTCTTACGTACAACAAAGACCAATGTTCTGTAAGTCTGGTTCCTCCCCAACTTCCTCCCCTTGGCCTTGGCCTAACCGCTCCCTCCTTGCCTCCGGGCTCCCCGCCCCATGTCCCCAGGCACTCCATGCTCTTTCAGTGCCTCCTGCCCACTGGACTCCCTCTGGCCACAGGGCCCTTGCCCTGGCTGTCCCACCACCTGCAGGGCCCTCCTCACTACCGCCTCTCCTAGCAGCCCCCTTCCTTCTGCAGGCTCCGGCTCCCCGAGGCAGCCTCCCTGAACCCCGGTCTGGGAGCAGGGGCTCTGCCCTTCACCCACACAGCCTGGACTCTCCTGCACAGCACACCCGTGACAGGTGGTAAGGTCCCCAAGAGAACAGTGACCATGCCTGCCAGTTCGCCCTGGGTCCCTGGCCTCTGATCTAGAGGCTGACACAAAGTGGGCCCTCAGTAAATATTTAAGGGCCGGATGAATACATAATGTGAATGAGCTTGGCCGGTGGGTCAAAAAGGGTTTACCAGGGTAAACCCATCGCTTCTGATTTTTGTCCAACTCCCCTTGTATTTAACACCAAGAGCCAGCAGATGGCAGTGCAGGAGGCAGCTGGTGCTACAGGCCGGGTTGGGTGCTCTAAGTAACACCAATCCCAGGCCGGGCAGCCAGCCCCGTGCGTGCATAGCAGCCTCGTCAGGGCTGTGTCCACCTCTCAGTGGAGCAAGAGAAGCAGCACGACCCAGCCTGCTCTGGACTCTCAGCAGACAGTAGCATGCTGCTGGCTGGACCTTGAAACACACGAGAGCTGCTTCAATGTTCAAAGTCTGGAGACAGAGAATTTTCCTCATTTGCAGGAGAGGAAGCAAGCCCAGAGAGGGTTGGGGTCTTGCTCACAATCACCAGGGAGCAGGTGGCTGGTAGCGGCATGACCAGAAACTCCGTCTTCTGACTGTGGTCCTTTCTGCAGGCCTGACCCACACTTCAGGGCTCAAGAAACTCCTGCCAGAATGACTGCACAGCAGCGACATCTCAGACTCTCTCAAAGCCTCAAGATGCTGGCCCGTAGCCCAAACTGGCAGGGCCCGGAGTCCCAGGAGCAGGCTCCCAGCCCATGTGCAGCCTTGAACGGTCAGGTGCCCGGCTTGGCAGAGCTGGGGCTGCGCTGCCCACAGGGCAGCAGGCCAGGCTCCACAACGGCAGGCACCCTCTCTGCAGGGCACCCCTGCCACCCCTGGGACAGCGCTCACCAGGGAACAGTGACGGGGTGTCAGCTGGGAAAGGGCAGGATGAGGGGGCCAGGGGCGTGAGCTGCCTGTCCGAGGCCCCAGCGCTGGGCCCAGATCCCTGTGCCTTTCCTCTGCAGGGCCCCTAAGACGGAGCGCCCACACAGTAGAATTACTACGATGGGCCTTCCATCCGGGAGGCAACTTTAACCCGGTGGAAAGGCCGTTTGGAATCCGATGGGCCTGGGTTCAAAGCCTTGCCCTGACGCTCACTAGCAATGTGCCAGGGACAAATAGGTGGTGCCCTGGGACCGCAAATGCTTATGGATCGTGGGCGGCAATGAGTTACTGAGAGGAATGAATGAGATAACGCAGGCAGAGCGCCTAGCACCATGCTGTGCTGCTGGCAGAGGCCTTGTCCAGGGTGCTGCCCTCCAAGGCAGAGAATTGGCAGAACCTGAGACCCTGAGACGCTGTGGGGCTGGGGTGAGGGGTGGCGGGTGGGGGTGGGGCCAGCAGCTAGATGAGAACCATTAGCCCTGAGCTGATAGGCAGCTACCAGCAGCTCAAAGTGGCTGGAGGCTGCAGGTCCTGAAGAATCTCAGGTTCCTTCCAACAGCAAAGGCCAGGGGCCACCTTCTCAGAGCTCCCATCTGACAGGAAAGTCCCTGGGATTACCGGCACCAGCAGGGGATGGGTGGGTGGGTGTGGGGGACTGGGTCTGAGGCCTGCCTTTGGGATCAGAGACACCAACCCTCCTTTCTGCCCTGGGTACTCTTACCCTAACCTACAGGAGAGGGGGTCCCTAGCTCAGGGAGCCACCCCTCCTCCCACCCCATGGGCTGCAGAGAATCTTCCCCCCACCCCCAACCCGTGAGCTCTTCGGAGAAGCGAGTGAGCAAAGATGGGAGAGCTGGAGGATGCTGGTCATCACGGCACAAGCAGGGCCCTGCAGGTTGAAAGCCAGGATGACTGAGGTGCAGGAGGCCCAGGGAGAGGGGTGGTGTGTCTGTCTACCGAGAGGAGCTGGGAGCTGGTGTTGGCTGTTAAGATGGATTGTTCTCGGGAGACAGAACACAGCAGGGAGTGGATGGCTCTGCTTTTAGGAGCTGCTGCCTGCTCTCAGTGAACTTCTCCAGGTCAGAAACCTGGACTTCTGACCTCCCAGATCCACCAGGTTTTAGCTTCTGGCTCCGGCACCTGACCCAGGAGCCCAGGGCCCCAGGTGCCAGCCTCCCTCTGCCCAGCTCCTCGCTGTGCACCTGGGCTGGGAGCCACGCTCAGCCAGCACACGCCAGCAGAGGACCCTTGCCCTCCCAGATCAGCACAGGGCCTCCCGGGCTGGCTGTCCCAAGGGCGGGGCATACCTTGGTAGCTGGTGCTGCCACTGCTGCTGAGGTAGGACTCCACCAGGGGGGCCTGCTCCTCCGACTGCCGGGCCCGCCGGCTTCGGGGCCGCCCATCGGCATTGGCCTGCACCATCAGGGGCTCCTGGCGCTTCTTCTTCTGCTTCTGCTCCAGCAGGGCCCGCTGCAGAGGCAGTGGACAGGCACGGAGGTCACCAGGCTGGAGAGGGCAGCCCACCGCCTCCCCTGAGGGGTTGGGCTCCCACGCTGCTTGCTCAGTTTGCTTCTGGAGGTCGCAAGGGGGTCCACAGCCCACTCAGGGCCAAGGCCACATGTCCTTGGTGCCCCATGATGTGGAGTCCAGGAGGAGGAGGCAAAACTCAGCCCAGGGAGCTGTCCTGGGAGGGCCACAGCACAGACATGCAGCCTCCCACCTCAGCCCTCCAGCTCCCTGCTGGCCGAAGCCCCATGTGCTGCTCTATGCCCAGGCTGGGCAGGTAAAGGAGAGAGCTGCTTCCAGAAGGTCCCGCTCCCCACCAGTCAGGATCCCCCTAGAACAGGGACAGCCCCCACTCCGTGCCCTGCAGATTCCAGGCCAGACTCTGGCCGGGATGGCAAGGGTGGGCTACCATTCTACCCCGCCCTGCCCTTACTCACCTGCCGGTCAAGCTTCTGCTGCCTCAGGTTGCTGCCCTCATCATCTAAGACACTGCAGAGGGAGAGAGGGGCACTCAGGGCCTGTCCACAAGGTGCCAGGATGTTGCCCAGAGTCCACCCAGCACATCTGGGCTCTTTAAACCCCTCCTGGCAAGGCTGCTCTCCCCATGGGAGAGAGGAAGGGAAAGGCTGGTGCCTGGGAACCAGCTCAAGACAGAGAGGCCCGAGCCACATTTCTGCCGCTCTGGGAGCTCATCTCCTGCTGGGATCCCCACTGCCCCAAGGACTCCCCGTCGGCCTGGCCCCCATGAGCACAGGACACTTTCCCCTTGGGCCTGCGAGCAGGGCCTGGCTGGGTTCCAGGGGGACCTGTCGAGGCATCAGGCACAAGGCAGGCCCAAGGCCAAGGCTTCACACCAGGGATGGCCCCCTTGGACCCCCTCCTAGGTCTCAGCAGCTCATGCCCTTGTCTTTTGTCCCTTCTGGAGAAAGCTAGGTCCCCGGGGGCAGACCCTCGCCCCATGTGCCCAAAGCAAACTCCTGGCTCTCCAGGTGGCAGAGCAGCGCTGACACTGCTCACTGGGGCTGAAGGTCCCCTCATTAGGGGGAGTGAGGCCAAGCAACCAATCAGTTGCTCAGGACAGGGCCAGGGCCAGGTGGGGACGTCTTTAGAGCAGACACGGCACATCAATACGTGGGCCAGCAACCAGCCATGTGGCACAGACACGGCACAGACACGGCACCAGGCAGCAGCAGGACGTCAAAGCCTGGAGTCCCTAAGGTGCTGGGACAGGCGGCGCCGCCTCACTCAGACTGGCCCTGCCTCCCAGGAAGGCAGCGTCAAGTAGGGAGCTAGTAATCTGAACCACTAAATTTTCTTTCTAGTCCAAGACACATACCTGGGCCCTGGGCCCCAAATTCTATGACCCAAAGTCAGGCAGCTGCCTAGGGTGGGGCTGGAGCCTGAGGGCCTGAGCTGCGGGAACCCCCAGGCTGCCCTGGCCAGTTACACGCCTGATGCACGAGGTTTGTGTGTGAAGCTGTATGGCTGTCTCGTGCATGTGTGCACGCGCCTGAAGGTGTCCAAAAGTGTGAGTGCACCTACCCGGGTGAGCACGTACCTGGATATATGTGCATGCACACAACTGTGTAAGAGGCGGGTGTGCTTGTGTACATGGGAGCACTGTGTGTGGAGGGGAAAGAGGAGGTCAGATCGCCCCCGGGATACGGTGGAGCCATCTCTACCTCCTCCTGGCAGCAGCAGCAGCAGACCTCCTGGCTGAGATAATCACTGACCCGAAACGTCCCCTGAGCTCATTCAAACTGTTGCATCTCTGTGGCTTGGGGGGCTGGCCAGAGAGGGGCAGGAAGCCCATGATCACAGATGGCCCACCACCCACCTCCCTGACCACAGCCAATGAGGATTATGCATATTTCAAACTGCCAGCATCCTATCGCCTTGCTATCTGGGAGGGTCTTTCCCAAGACTCATGGGCTGGTCTGCACTCAAAGGAGCCCCGCTAAGACCTGGGGTTGTGCACAGAACAGTCTTATTCGCCAAAACCCCAGCTGCCCCAGCACCGGAGAAAACATTGCTCCAGACCTCGGTCTCCCTACCCTCACCCACCTGCCTATCAGCAGCGCACAGGAGCACTGGGACGCCCTGAGGGCGCTGACAGGACTAGGGGGCAGGGAACCAACTCCTCCGAAAAGCTCCTGCTGGCTGGGACCGTGAGTGTCCCGTCACAGAAGGCCTGCACGTGGGCTGGAGGGCAGCGGCAGGGTGCCGAAGGAAGGGGGAAGGTGCGAGAGTGAGCAAGGCGCCCAGGCCCTGCCAGGTCTGGGAGACTACAGCCCTTCCACCTGTCTCCTCCTGAATCACGGCCCTGCCTGAGTAATGCAAAGACAAAGCTTCTGCTTGCACACTGCCCTCGAAGGGCTGGTCCCACCAGCACTGTCCACCATGGTCTGCAGGGCGAGCAGTGAGCACTTATCCACGGTTTGCATGACGCCGACAAACTGCAGCTGGCTCTGCATGACACCTGGCTGACAGGAGCAATGGGCCTGAGGCCCAGCTGTGCTCTGCTCGCCAGGCTCAAAGCCTGGGCATGCACGGGGCAGCCTGCAATCTCGGGCACCTGGTCGTGGCCTGGCCACAGCGCTGGCTCCCCTTCCTGCCCATGAGAAAGGCTCTCCCATGGCTGACAGGGATGATGCCAGCCGCCTGCACTTTCACAGGGTGGGGACGGGGAACATGGACCACCGTCTGGGTCATCCCCGGCACTGGGCTTGGCTGAACAGGAGAAGACGATTTCCCCGGTGCATGGGTCATTTAGAAAAGGGTACGTCCGGCTGAGAGGAAAGCTCACATTAGCAAAGCCACCTGTGGAACTGTTGGGTCCCAGTGGCTGCCTGACTGACAGAAGAGGGTGCCAGCCATGGCGCCCTCACTGCCCGGCGCCCCCTCAGGCCCTTATCCGTGTGTGGGCGGTGTTTTCCTGCCACAGACCACAGCCCTCCACCCCCACCCTACCCCCACTGCCATGGGCTTTCCTCGCCACCAGGCTATGCCCAGGGAAGGGGGCTGCTTTCCATGATACCACTACTTCCTTTTCCTCTGTCCCCACCTCCATTTCCTGATGGGGGACAATGACAGAGAGCCACAGGCTTTAATAACCCAGGTGCCCATGCGCCCTGCCCAGTCATCCTGATACGCCAAGGTTGCAGGGTTTTTTAAAAAATATTTTATTCATTTTTATTTTCAGAGAGAAAGAAAAAGAAGGAGAAAAACATCAATGTGTGGTTGCCTCTCATGCGCTCCCTTCTGGGGGCCTGGCCTGCAACCCAGGCACGTGCCCTGACTGGGAATTGAACCAGCGACCCTTCGGTTTGCAGGCCTGCGCTCAACCCACTGAGCCACACCAGCTGAGGCCCAAGGTTGCAGGTTTGATCCCTGGTCAGAGTACATACAAGAAACCAGTGAGTGCACGAATAGGCGGAACAACAGATCAATGTGTTTCTCTGTCCTCTCCTCTCCCTCTGTCTCTCTCTCTGTAAAATCAATTTAAAAAGAAAAAATAGTAACACAAGTCCCCAGATAACATTACGGGTAGAACAGACTTAACCACAGGCCTTCAGAGGGGATGGGCGACTACAAGGGCCGGGCTTCTAGAGAATTCCAGAAACTCAGGCATCCTGAAGTGCCCAGTGAGCCTCCCCCCACACCCCTGCTGCCCCGGCACCTCACCACCAGGTGTGGCAGAGCAGCAGGAAGAATGGTGGGTGGGGGGGGGCAGGGCTGCAGGCGGCTGCTGAGGAGGAGCGGCATGTGCTGGTGACTGTGAGGGCGCCTGGCCCCGCGAGACCCCCGGGGGTCCGACAGCACTCCACCTACATGAGGCCTCCCCAGGAGCTGGCACCGCAGTGGGGTGCAGAGGTTCCCAGCACAGCGCGGTATTCCTGGCGGACCACAGTCACCGAGCGGGGACCAGCGTGTCCTGGCGGCGGGTTTCTGCCTGGCACAGACGTGTCTGGAGCACACTGCCTCTGTCCCTGGCGAGTAACAGCGGCGTGCAGTGGAGGGCGAGGACAACGACTATGGCTTTCAGCTGTCTCCAGGGAGAACGGAGCCCCAGCTCTTACCCCCCCCAGCCCCCGCCTCGGCAGGCCCAGCCCCCACTCCCCACCGGAGGGGTCTGCCTTCTCATCTCCCACTCCAGCACCTTTTCTCCGCATCTTCCTTGCTCACCAACACGCCCGGTCTGCCTGTTTCTGACAGGCACTGTTCACGTGAAACGACAACCACGAGAGGAGACAGTAATGGCTTTTTAACGACTCGGGCTCGACTCGTGGAATCGCTGCCAAGCCCAGGCTGCCAGCTGTAGCCCCGCCAGGAGACTCGGACGGGATACAGGGCCCTGACGGATGGGTCTTCCAGCTGACCCTGGTGGCTCCTTCCTCACGGTGGCCTCCTGCCCTCACCTCCTGCTGGGGGCTAGGCCAGGGAGGCCCTGGAAAGCACTGGCCACTGGCTCATGAGGGTCAAACCTGGCCCATCAATTCGTATACTCTGCCCAGAGCCTCCGCCTCCCAAGGAGACAGCCCCTCCACGTCCCTGGGCTTCCTCTGGGGCTGGACAGAATCCAAGTGGTCGTGCTGGGCAACAAATGAGGGCAGGTGCGCTCCCCACATCCTGGGGGCTGGAGAAACAAGACATGCCCACGATATTTAGGAAGCTGGCTACCTTGATTCTTAGATACACCCTGTGTGCTCCAGCTAACCCACCTAAGCTGACCACAGGCCAGGGGACCAGGCCAACCTAGGGGCTGAACCAGGCCCACTTCATCCTTCCCGCTCGGTCACAGCGGAAGCTGCCCCTGCTGGACCCAGGGCAAAGGGAAGCGGGGAGGGAAGACCACCCCGGGTGCCTGGCTACAACCCCTGCACCCGTGCCAGATGCCCCCCCTGCCTCCGCAGCTCACCCAGGCCTCCACCGCCGACTGCGGCGACTGTCAGCCGCGCTACCCGACGGCACACACGCCGATTACTGAAAGTCTGCAGCACACCAAAAACATACTGTTTGCCGAGCTGATTGTTAAAAAGGTATGATTTTGATTCATTCCCACCGGACAGCTATTGCTATGCTGTCTATTGTCCTTGTTTTATCGGACAATCTAAGAGCAAACAGGTCAGCACTCCTGATGAAACAGTCAGGTGCAGGGCATGTTTTAGAAATTCTTGTGGCACGCCAGTGGAAAATCGCTGGCCTCGAGGTGGAAACACAGTGTGGGTGGGAACGGGGTGGGGAGGGCACGGGCAGCTCCGGAAGGGAGGGGCCACGCTGCTCGCAGGAGTCCCGGTCTCTCGGGATGGGGTGTCTCCATCCCCGCCCTGGCTCACGGCCTTACTGGGTGCGTTAAAACTGCTGGTGGCCCTCGGCCCTGCCCGGGAATTTTGGGACTGCTGGGAAAGATGCCCCAGACTCACTCCCCCCTCACTCTCTCTTTAACAGCAAGGGACACAGGTGACGCTGATGCTTGCCCATGCATCTGAGGACGATGAGCCACAGCTGGTGACCTCTCCGAAACAAAAAAGAATGCGGGCAGTTGCTACGAGGCTGGAGTTGTGCACACGCAGCCTTATGCTCGGATGGGTGAGAAACCGAGGTGTGAGGATCAGTGCGTCAACTTGGGCCTCCAGCAAGACTGTGAAGGGGGCTCACTGAGCAGCTAGACGGGTGGTCTGAGTAGCTAGAAGGCAAGTGGCCACGAGGAGCAGGCCCACCTTCCAAGCAAGTCAGGGCGCATGTGTTCAGGCCCATCAGAAAGGCATCTGCATGGAGTCGCTGGGACAAGCCACCGATGACAACCCGTGGGCAAGCGGCACGCCAGTCCACTGAGACGAACACTCAAGGTCTCTGCCAGAGTCACAGGAGGTTTCTAGTATCTTGCTTCTCTTGATTCGCATGTTTACCAATGACCTGAACACACGGCAGGCCTCTCCAGTGACACAAAGGTGATGAGGTACTCACCTGTCCGCTAGGAGAGTAGGGATTCAGAAGACCTTGAAAAGCTAGCACAGGTTCCGACCAGCGGAAACCTAACGGGGAGAAGGTCAAGTCTCACGTGTGGGTCCTAACACCCAGGTCTTGCCCACACAGGCAGGATGGGGCTTGACGTCAGCCTGAGGGAAGACTTGGGGGTTTGTTTACAGAGGCCTCAAGGTTCCTGGTCAGTGAGTCAAGGCCATCCCATGGGACAGGGAGGGACAGGAAGCGGGGGGCCCGAGGGAGGAAACAGCAGCCTGGCTCTGCTCCGGCTACTCAGGCTGCACAGGCTGCACCTGGGACAGACGCTGCCTGCAGCTGCTGGCCCCAGGCTGGGAGTGGGCAGGACGGGCTGCGGGCATCCACAGGGCCCCTGTCCACCTTGGGTTGCTTCTGCTCCTTCCACCCCAGGCGGAGGACACCCTAAGAATGCTTGGGGAGGGAGTGGAGAGAGATTCCCCGTGGATCTAGGAGCACAGGGTCTGCTCCTTCTCCCTTCTCACCGCCAGGTGAGGCGGTGGGCCACAGCATCTGGGGACTGGGGCTCCCCAAAGGCAGAACTGCGAGAGCCAGGAATCCTGCTTAGCCAGTTGTCATTCTGCTCCCCGGAACGCAGAGTGAGGGAGTAGCAGGAGGATCCTAACAAGGCCAAGAGGAGGGGAACCCAGACACACTCAGGCTCACCCTCAGGAAGCCCTTTCTCAGGGTCACAGCCGGCAGCTGCTGGACGGCCGTCCTGTCCCCGGCGTGCACAGGCAGCATTCACACAGGACGCCCTTCCAGCCTGAGGCCCTTGCTCTTTGACCTGGAGCCCCCAGGAAGCCCCACTGAAGGGGGAGTGCCGCATCCCTCGGGTGCAGAGACCCCGAGTGGAGCCAGGAAAGCCAGGAAGTCCTCAAAAGCTACCTGTGGGTGCCACTTTGATTCAAAGAAGTGGGCATCATGCCTGTTCTGGGTCGTGCTAGGCACGCAGCCACACACCCCATGAGGTCCCTGCTCTCTAGGAGTTCATGGGTTGGTGAGAAAGACACCAGGCACGGGCAGCAGGACGATGAAGACAGCCCTGAGGACAAGGTCGTTGTCACTGCCACCCAGCACAGTCCATCCCGACTCTCAGGGTTCCACCTACAACTCGTGGTGGTACGGTCACGAACTGGAGGCATTCAACACTCCTCAAGAACACAGACGAAAAGAAAATAGCAGAAATGGACTTGGTTGTAATGATAGAAAAAATAAAAGGCAAATTATTCCAATTGTTGAACTTATAAACTAAATGGTTCCTTCTAAAGCCAGGGTGTGAGATTAATCCATGATCATTAAAACAGAGCCACAGTTACCCTTAAGAAGATTATCAGCAGCTGTCACTGTTTCGCAGGAAATGAGCCAGGCCTAGGGAGCGCAGGTGCAAGCGCTGCAGAGGGGGCAGAACCCCCACCAGCAGAGCTAACGAGAAACCGATAGACCTCTCGCCCACCCCCAAACCAAATGACACATTCCAGCCAACATGCTGCGACGCCAGGGAAACCTCACAGCCAAGCCCAAGCACACGTGCCCATCCCCCACACCTGCACGTACACTGCCGCGTCTGCCTTCTGCCTCGGGTTTCTCCGTGGGCAGCCAGGCACGGGGCTGTGACTGCAGTCGGCAGCCCAGTGAATGCAAGAGGCAGGTCCATCTCCTCACAGCCCAGGTCTCCCCGTTCTGGAAGCCAGAACCCATGTCCAGCGCTTTCTTAGGCTCAGTGCATGCTCAGAAAGACCCCAGCAAGGCAGAAGATATTCTGGCAACATCTAAGTGCAGCACGTCCCCGCTCCACACCTACCCTCCCTGTCCAAGCAAGGAGGCCGGGGAGGCAGGGCCACATCGGTGTCAGGCTGCTCCTCAGGACTAGGTTTCTGGGGTGGCAGAATTCTGTACTCAGGGTGGAGTGTGGGCCCCAGAAAGGAACAGGGGCAGGGGCTGGGCCTGGGCTGGGCAAGTGCCAAATCACTCCTTGCACGACGCCAGCACCCTGAGCACTGACCGGTGGACAGAGCCATTTCCCAGAGACAGCCCCACATTCCCAGGCCCCGCTTTTCCAGAGGCAGGCTTTTCCTAAGACCCATGCAATCACTCTACAACTTGCTTTGGTCCCTGGCTCCTGGGAGGGGCTTCCTTAAACAATGAGCCAGCCTGGCCCCCAGTTTGCTAGACGCTAAACCTATCACCCCATCCACAGCCACAAGTGCTGCTCTTTCCCTCCCTAAGTTAGCCTGCCGGCCACCACCCCACCACCTGAACCCCCACACAGGCACTTCCACCACAGCACCGGAGGCCACTCACCAAGCACCTCTGCTAGGTGTCAAGAAAAGGTTAATGGTACTTCGTGGGGTGGCACTGTCTTCTAGAAGGTCAGCCCACATGTGTCAAAAAGCCAGGATGCTCCAGAAACTACCTGTGCCTCCAGCCTAGATGCCCCGCAGAGCAGCAGCTCTTGTGAGTCAGCCTGGCTCCAGGCCCCTGATGGGACTATATCCAGGGTCTATGTGAGACGCTGAGGTGTGGTTATGTGTGTCTGCAGGAAGAATTATGTGACTTGTGCGTTCACATGTGTGTTTGTGGGAGAGGCACCCACAAGCTCTAACCTGGAAAGCCATGAAGCCCCCAAAGGAGTCGAGATTAGAGATAACAATTCTCAAGGAAACCTTGAATCTCTAGGCCAGTGGCAGGTACTCGTTTGTGGAAGGATCTGCTTTAACAAAGCCTCAGGTGGTTCTAGCTGGTTTCCATTTTGGATGCTGTCCGGACAGACTCACAGAAGAGCTCTGTCAGAATTATTTTCTATCAGTAACTGGAATCAGGTGTCCACCCGCCCCTCCCCAAGAACGGGCTGTTACAAGGCGGATCCTGCAGGTCTGTTTCTACCACCCACAGGCACGTGCACCTGAGTGGGCCAGAATATAGTGGACTCCAGCAGTCAGGGACCCTTTTCACACACATGCCTCTCTGGGAGGCCTAGAGACGGCCCTGTAGCTCCATGGCAACCAAGGAGCCAATGAGTAGCCAAGGATCTGACGCTGCCATGGCAATGAGCTCCTTTCCGGTGGTAATAGAGAGCATTGGGTAGAGTGGATGGGGAAAAGGCCTGCACCTCTGTGAAGCCCCAGAGACCTTTCCTCACCCCAACCTCCACAGGTGGGAAAGCCCAGCTGTCACTGAGTCACACCACATCATCGGGCTGTGCTTTCCTGAGTGTGCCTGAGTTCTTGAGTGCTCTTTTAGCATGTAAAAGCAGTTCTATGCATTGTGAGTTGGTGTGCGTCCAGGTCCAGTCCTGTTAGCAAGTGGATCCCTGAGTCTGACAGATAAAACAGTACTTGTGAGTGGGTCGTAGGTGTCAAGTACTCTCCAAATACAATATGTGTATGTGCACAAATAGGTAGCACCTGTGTGAGCATGCGTGTGCATACGTATGTATACAGATACATGGTGCATGCGTATACGAGCCGCCCAGGCTCGTGGCTCAGAAAAACTGTCTCTAGGAATTCACTCTCTGAGTATGTGAACGGACCAGCAGGAGCATCTTTGGCCCAGTGCGCGAAGTCTCGTGAGTGCATGGCCACAGATGCAAGGCTGTGCTAGCTATACTGGCCAGTGAGCCGCTGTTCTGGGCCCAGAAGGGGGCTCACCTCAATGTGCGCGATCTCCGCAGGAGCCCACATGGACCTGCCAGACTCAATAAGGCCCACGCAGGCCCAGAGCACTGGCACCATCTAGCAACCCTGAAGGATAAGAGGTGTTGCAGGGGAGGCAGGTTCAGTCTGCTGGGGCCACAAAGTTGGGGTGGGAAGGGCAAGCACCTCCAATCCCCGCTCCCGGTTCTGGCTTAGATGGAGAGGGTAACCCGTGCCCCGGGCCCATCGCCCTCGACCCTGACTGATACCCTCAGCAGTGGAGGTTAAGGACCAGCACCCGCGTACCTGTAGGGAATCCAGTCGGAATGCGGCTTGGAAGTCATGTCTCTCGGGGGCAGAGAGGCGGCTCCGGCTCCAGAGGCCGGGGTCCGCGGGGGCCGGCGCGGGGGCCCTGTTCAGCTCCCGGGCCACCCCGGGACGCATCCTCCCGGGCCGGGGCGCTGGGCCCCGCCGAGGCCCGCGCCGCACGCCAGGGCCCTGGCCGCAGGCTCGGCGAGCGGCTGCCTGCACGGCGCGGAGAGATGAAAGAAACGGCCGAGCGCGCGCGGGGCAGCCGAGTGAGGGCGGGTGGCGCGCACGCGCGTGGAAATGGGAGAGGCGGACCCCACCGCCCTGTGCGGCTACAGCAGGTCGGCCAGCACGGAGGGTAAGAGCGCTGCGTGGCAGCAGCTGCGCCCGCCCCTCCTCCCTCGCCCCGCCCCGCCCCAGCGGAGACCCCACCCCTAGGCTGGCTAGGCATCCCAAACGTTCCTGCCCCGTTCCCGAAACCGCCGCGAGTCGGGCTCCACACACGTGACCGCGCCAGCAGAAGCGCCCACCGTGGGTGCGAGCTGTTGCTGGGCAGGTCCCCCGCCCTCCCAGCCTCAGTTCCTTCCTCTGCGAAACGGGGATACTTCTAGCACCTACCTACCTAGATCCACTAAGGGATGGAAGCCGCTGCTCACGCTGGCGGCGGGGAGGGAGAGAGGTGGGGTGGAGGGAAGGCATATGGATTATGCAGGAAGGGGATGAAGACCGCAGAGAGCAAAGGAGGTCCGGGGACACCCTCAGGTCCTCAGCATGGAGGCTGCTCCCTGCCCCCCGCCCCCAGATCTCACTTTTCCCCAGGAAGCCTTCTTTATTGGGTTTTAGTAAAGGAGGCCTTTCCTCCCAGCGGAGGGGTCCTTCCTGTCTACCCTACAGCAGTCAAGGAAAGGATAGCATTTTGGTCGACTGCCTCGCGGCCCTTATAAAGTCACACATATTACTTAATCTCCACAGTAGCCTCGAGAGGCAAGTATTTATCGCTAATTCCCAGAAAATAAACCCTCGAGAGTGCTAAGATGCCCAAGGACATAAAGCTAGGAAGCAATGGAACTGAAATGGAACTAGGGTCTCTGTCCCGCAAGGCCATTTTTAGGGGGCACAGCACATTTAAAAGGAGCAAAGAACTTCCCAACAAAGATCATCTTGAAGTCTCCGGTGCTGAGGAGGTCCTGGCTGTGACCAGTACCAACTCGAAAGCAAGGTGAGGCATGTGGAGGTGGAGGGCAGAGTATCCACGAGGGTGGGGGCAGGTGTTTGGGAAGGGCTCTGCTGAGGGGCAGAGGCTCCACACTACATGTGAGCACCCTCACATGCTCTCTGGATTCAGCAGCTCCAGCCCCCAACCATGCCAGAAGAGTGTCCCCATGGGGTCCTCTGGTGCTAACCCAGCTGTCCTGGTTATGGACATGACTGGGTGGGAGAACATGTGAGAATGCTCCCTGGGCTGAGCGAGGGCCCCATCCTGCTGCCCCAAGTCCAAGGCCAGGACTGTCCACCCAAAACTCTCCCAGCCTTTCAGCCTCGCCTTTCACCATAAAAACAATAAACAAGATGTTTGGAGCATTTGCTGAGCATCAGGAGCTGTGTTGGTAACTCCTCTCATCCTCACGACCAGGCTAGGGGGTAGGTGTTATTGTCATACCCATTTTACAGCAGAAGAAACTGAGGTACAGAGAAGGCAAAGATCTTGCCCCAAGTCACACAGCTGGCCAATGTGGGAAGTGAGCTAGATTCACACAGAAGCTGCATGGGTCCAGAGCCCCACCCTCAGGCTGCTTCCTGCCTCCCACACAGCTCCTGCACGGCACGGACACACACACACACAGACACAGCCTGTCTCTCGGGGCTCCTGGGGCACAGGCCAGGTCCATCAGCTCCGTCTCCGTCTGGCACAGCATCGACACTCTCTAAAGGCTGTGACCTCTTTATTTATCAACCTCTGTGAGCCATCACTGTT
>PVKM010032597.1:0-16333 GCA_004027735.1 Carollia perspicillata
TCTACAGGGAATCCTACTAGAATTATACCTTTGCATTACTGAAAAGTTGTCCTGTGGTCAGAACTTCCTAAAAAGATGCTGTACCCACAGACGCATAGGTAAAAAGCATGTGGCCAAGTACTGATGTTTTGAACCATCCTGCCTCACTTTAATAGCATGTTTAATGGAAACCCATCAGCTAAATGAGAAGTATGTCAAGTGTTACTATCATTTTCTTCCCTACCTTCTTAGAGATCGTTTTGTGGCTCCATAAGTGTAATGGAAACACTTACATTGAAAAGAAAAATGAGAAGTTGCTCTAAAAGTTCAAACAAATTCTTAATGTATGTTAAATGAACATATATAAAAATTGTGGTGATAAGTTTTCTAAGTGGACTCTATCCTAATGCAAATTTTGATGGAAAAAATTGCTCAATTTTTCTTACTGTGTTTTGCTTCTTCAACAAAGAAATAGTAAATGCTTTCCCTGCAATTGCCAGAAGTGCTAAAAATAATTATAATAAATGTTGACAATAAGAAAAAGATGTGAGCTACATGAAGAGAGAACATTCAGACCTGGACAATGCAAATTTAGTGGGCCAGTCTAGTGCTCTGCCAACTAACCACATTTACCAATTCTGACAATAGAAGTTGTCAGGAACTGGCAACTGGCTTTCCCCTTTCCTTTCATGCTATCCACTTTTCCGCTTTCTGCCACTTCCTACCACATCTTCCCTCCTCCTCCTTCCATGTATGAAGTTCACGCACAACAAATAAAGTAAGACTGTTGCTCAGAACAGGTAAGGTGCCGACACTCTAATCGTCATATACTCACACACATATATTTATGTATATATATGTATACATATGAAAATATGAGAAGGCAAGTATATCTTTAGGGGTACATAAATTACATACACATGGCTGTGTCTTCTGATCTTTGCTACAGGGAACAATTGGAGTATTGGCGGGGTTTTGAAGGAAAGAGTAGAAATAGGTAACACATATAAAGACTTACCACTGTTCAGGCACTGTGCTAAGTATGCATTTTCTCACTAAAATTTCGCAATAGTTTCTGAGCTAGTTACTCTTATTATCACTATTATTTTACAAATGAAGAATCTACAGATTTGAAGATTTAGTAACTTGACTGAGATCATAATATTAGAGTTGTGGAGTCTCTGCCTCTGTGCTCTTTGCCATGACACTGTACTTACTGTGCCAAATTTTACTAACTATTTGGCTCCAAATGAATTCAGTTAAGTTGCAGGATACAAAATTGACATCCCCAAATCAGTTGCATTTATATACCCTAATAAGAATCTGTCTGAGAGAGAAATACAGAAAGCAATCCCACTTATGATAGCATCAACATCAATAAAATACTTAGGAAAAAAATTTAACCAAGGAGGTATTGATGAAAGAATTGAAGAAGACACAAATAAATGAAAAGATTTCCTATGATTTTGGATTGGAAGAATTGATATTGAGAAAATATTCATACTACCTAAAGAAATCTACAGATTCAATACAATTCCCATCAAAATTCCAATGGCATTTTCCGCAGAAATAGAAAAAAAAATATCCTAACATTTGTGTGGAACCACAAAAGATCCCAAATAGCTGAAGCAATTGTGAGAACAAAGCTTGAGGCACCACATGTTCTGATGTCAAACTATATTACAAAGTTACAGTAATCACAGCAGTATGGTACTTGGGCACATAGAGCAGAGGAACAGAATACAGAGCCCAGAGGTAAATCCACCCATATGTGGTCAGCTAATATTTGAGAAGGGCACCAAGAACACACAATGAGGAAAGAATATTATTTTCAATAAGTGGTGGTGGGAAAACTGGTTAGCCACATGCAAAAGAATAAAACTGGACTTCCCATCTTACACATTTCTTAACAATTAACTTGTGCACATACTTCTGTTTTGGAACTTTCTCCTCTGATCACTGGAACACTCCTCACTGGAGCATGGTTGTAGAGTTGTCTGTTTCACGTCCTCACACCTTTGACCACATCATATGTGAGCCAAGATAGGGACATCCCCTTAGATGTTTGACTACCTGGGAGATAAGTATCACCTTCTTCCAGATGAGTTTTTTTTTGTAGAACCAACCCTCCCTCCTAGAGGTAAATTCTGGTTTTAAACACTCTTTTACTCCCTGCTAAATGTATACCTTGGGCCAAACAGCCAGAACTTACCCTCGCACGTGGTTAGACCAAGTTCTGTTCACTAAAATCTATCCCCTGGAGAATGGGTAAAAACCACTTTCCAGCACCTTTTCTGTCTCCTCATCCTTCCTTTTTCTCTATGGTTGATAAGTAACAAGAATTTGAAGTCAGGACATCAGAGCATGCTCAATTATTGGCTGATTATTGAGTGGATCTCAGTATTCAAGTTGGCTTTCCATATCTTGGGGAAAATAAACGTTAGTCACTGTCCTCCACTTACACAGCAACTGGACAATCTCAGCAGAAAGCCTTCCCTCATTATTGTGCTTCTTTTCACTCTCACTGCTTCAGACTTTCCCCTGAGAACAATAACAGGGACTCTCTGTAATAATGCAGTCTTAGGAGGGCTATTGCACCAGATTAGACAGCCACCTCTTCCTCTGTTTAATTTTGTAGTTGTCCAGCACTGAAGAGAAATTTCCTGATCCTCTTTCATATTGATCTCACATAGCATAATTAAGGAAGAATAAAAGATAGCTGACTTATTCAAGTTATATATTTATTTTTATCTAAAGTACATATTCACAATGGTAAGATATAAGATACACACACACACCCATATACATACAGGGTGGGGAAAAGTAAGTTTACAGTTGATCTTATGAAAAAGAATACAAGAATTAATAAATAATAATAAAAGAATAGACTATTTCGTATACTCACATGTAAACCTAGTTTTGCTCAATCCTAAATATATATATATTTATCTCATACTACATGTGGTACCAAAACAAGAATAATTATTTGCAGCACCCGTCTAGAAGCTTACCGCATTCTTGCCTCAAGAGCCTATCTTAGAAAACAGCATAGGCCATGGAATTCAATCGCACCGAGTGGGTTTGGAGTATGCCTCTGTACTGTCTCTCCATACTGGGTTTAGGTTCTGTTTGATTGACTGCCTGTCCTGTGGAGGGAAGATGCTAGTAGATTTTCCTCCTCTAAAGATATGAACCTTTATCACAAATTCCAAGGTTCACTTTTTACTGTGACTTCTGGGGCAACTGTAGAATGTCACTTTCAACTCTTATGGCTTCTCCGTGTGAGTGTAATGTATGTAACAAAGAGGATAAACCAGATCTCGCCGTGTGTCCACAACTGGCTTAGTTTATCATGGGCAACAATGTTAAATAGCAGTGAGAGAAAAATTCATTGAGTTGTTGCCTAAAAATCCTTCTGGACCCAGGAAAGAAGGGTTGCTGGCCTGTTACTTTTTATTCCTTGTTTATGCTTGGCCTTCTCCAGATGATGACGATTTTGCTCTGTGGGCCCAGCTGGCCTCAGGGACACTGTGAGTAGTAGCAAAACTTCGTTTCAGGGTGAATTCTTTCCTTCCTCTGCCACATGCCAAATGGTGGTGGTGAATATGTGTAGGGCATTTGGATACGACCATCAAACGATCTAATTTTTCGGTATCGAGGAATGACAGAAAAACAGGGAGCAGCATCCCCTTCAGCCCTAAGGTATTCAGTGTCTTTCTAAGCCAGTTCTATCATCAGGGGACCAGTTCCATTTAGAAGAGCTACCCTGAATCAGAAACGTTTTTCTAAGAAATATGTAATTACTGAAAGTTGAGAATCTAGAGCAAAAGATGAGTAGTGTTGTTCAGAAACTTGGACTTGACAAACTACAGCTCCGTGATGCTCCTGATTCCTTCGCGTGATCCGCAAGTTGAGAATGTACATGTCTCTATGGCTCCCGAGAACCACCATTTTCAGGGTAAACTGGAGCGCAGTTGTTTGTGTCAACACATAATTCGTCCAATTCCAATTATCAAACTAATTGGGCCACAATATGGTTACCCCAGATAAATTCAGCATTCATATCAAATTGACCTTTAACTAGTGATTGCAGACTCTGTGATCAGCTTCTATGGCAACCAAGAAAAATATAACCAACCTGTGATAGATTCAGCTGATCCTCGTAAGCATTGTGGTGAAGCGCTGCTAAAAATGTCCATTTGCAGAAAGGCACAAATGTTGGCAGCTGTCCACATTAGCCCCGCTCAAGTGCAGAGAATTTTACAGATTCCTTCAGAATCATTAAGACCAGTATCTCTTCCTTAATTAAAATAAACACTTACTCATGTCATGTTCACTTTGGCAGTCTTCCTTTGTGTTTTCAGTCAATTCAGTCAGATTTTTAACATCTAAATTTACCACAGATACTGTTTAATGAGTTTCATTTTTATTCTGCTTTTAAACATTCAGATATAAAAGGCATTTGCATTATTAATATTCTTTTCAAAAAATGTATTTCAGTTCATGTTGAACCGCCATACATTTCCCCCCAAGTTTGGGTGGAGTCTTTCTGCATCTGGATTTTAACATCGACCACATAAAATCAGGTTATGAATATACTGCCACAGCTGTTCAAAACATCGTCACCACCGTTAAGATCATCAAACTCTTTATCATACATTACATATGAGTAATAAAATACCTGAGTAAAATGAACTTATTTTAGAGACACATAAGCATACTCAAAACCTAAATTTTGTATGCTATATAAAAACCTAATATCCTATTGGAATGATTTTTTATTAAAATTCCTTTCTTAATAACTATCTATAGCTAATCTTATCAATGAGGCATATACAAGAATACTGTAACCCTTTTTATGTACATTACCTTTTGGTTATGTTTTGATTGTGTTTTTTAAAAAATATTGAATTTATTAGGGTGACATTGGTTACTAAAATTATACAGGTTTTGGGTGTACAGATCTATAATACATCATCTGTATATTGTATTGTGTGTCCAGCACCCAAAGTCAGGTTTTCTTCTGTCACCGTTTATGCCCCTTCCACCCTCTGCTGCCTCCCCCAAACCCCTTTCCCTCTGGTAATGATCATACTATTCATCTATGAGTTGTTTTTATTTTGGCTTAGTCCCTTCACTTTTTTGCACAGCCCCTCAAGCTCCCTTCATTCCTTTCTGATGGCTGTCGGTCTGTTCTTTGTGTCTGTGAGTCTCTTTCTATTTTGTTCATTAGACCCCACATATAAGTTAAACCATATGGTATTTATCTTTCTCTGACTATAATACTCACTCCAGTTCTATCCATGCTGTCACAAAAGGTAAAATTTCCTTCTTTTTTATGACCAAGTAATATTCCATTGTGTAAATGTACCACAGCTTTTTTATCTACTCATCCATTGATGGGCACCCATGCTGCTTTCAAAACTTGGTGATTGTAAATAATGCTGCAGTGAACATAGTGGTGCATATATTCTTTTAATTCAGTGTATCGGGTTCCTTTGCATGTATTCCAAGAAGGGGAATCACTTGGTCATAGAGCACTTCCCTTTTTAATTGTTTGAGGACACTCCATACTGTTTTCCGCCGTAGCTGCACCAATCCCCATTCCCATTCCCACCAACGGTGCACTAGAGTTTCCTTTACTCCACATCCTAGCTAATCATGTTTGTCATGCTATTATTTTGATGGATGAGGGAGGATTATAACATTATATTTTTAGATTATATCATGTGTTCAGGGTTTTCTATTTCTACTGCTATACTTTTCATAACTGTAACATTGTGAGAACCAAATTCCCTGATTCTGTTTCGGCACTGATAATATCTCACCGAAGACATAAGACAGCTTTTTTTGTCTCTTGGGTTTGAGTTGGACCATGAATAATAAAGTACTTAGTGGTTCTGGAAAAATGAGTGCTTCCTCCTAGTTCTGCTGTACAGCACATGTTCTCTCCTTTATGGGGAGGTGAAATAGGATAAAGAATGAATTATTTTAAAGCCGTGACATGGAACACTCTCAACATTCTCTTCTTTAGTATCCCAAAAGCTCAACATCTCTTAGAAATTCAGCATCTGTCAGTATTTTGACAACTTAGGACACATTTGTCTCCAAAGCCTTTGCTATTTTAATATGCCTCTCCTCAGATTCTCAACTCATCCCCTCCTGAGATAAGCATACCACCCTCTCTGATGCTGATCTGAATGGATCTGATCTTTTCTATCATCATAATATAAATGTGTTTTAATAAATTTGTAAACCTGCAGCACAAAGCCCCACAAATGTGAAGAAGCTTAGGTTCTGTTTCTTGAGAGGTCAAATCATAGAATTTCCTATTCATAATTAGAGCTTGCCAGAGTGACATCTACAGGTGCTACTTCTGATCTGGGCCCACACGGTTGAGATGGACTTCAGAACTCTTTAATCTGAGTCCTTACATGTAAACAGTAGCCTGGCTGTGGGGCCAAAGATAGCTATGGAGAATTATCTGGAAGCCCGACAGTGTAGCTATTCAGACTGAGTGCATTTTTTAAATTTATAAATTGCCTTTTGCTTGTAATTATGTAACCCTCAAAACAAAGAAAGTAGCAATGGCTTCATTGGAGTTGACTGGTATCATTGCATATGGGCTGATGGTCACCTCCATGGACAGGTGCAGAAATTAGAGGTCTGCTGTGTTTGGAAGTCGTAGCTCACAGCAGGCTCCTTGAGCTTCTGGTGGGGCAGTAAAGCCAAAGGGCAATGATGAGGAGAGGGGCAATCCCATGCTTGGTTAAGTCACTGATTTTTTACATGAGAAACCAGGCCAACTTAGTACAGCTATTTGAGTATATCAGCAGTGGTTTCCAGAAAGTATTGTTACCACAGATGTTACTGCAAGATAATCAAAAGAACACATCTAATTTGGGGATGTAGAGTACTTATTTCTGTTGCTGATTCTATCATTTGAAGCTTTCAAAGCTGAAGTCTTTCATGATTAAGCACATATTATTCTCCTGGAAGATATTTCTTTTTTGGCAGATAAGATAATGGAACAGATCCACTGTTTGTCAAGAGGAGTTACTATGTCATTAAAAAGCCTTTAACACAATGTTTTCTCTTTTCCATGCTGGTTGAAAAGATTTGAATGCAAAAGCGCAGTATAACAATAACAGTACAAAACCTAAATTGTCCATGGAAGAGCTTAAACCAACTTAAAATTTTCCATTTGCCAAATGCTCTTCAGGCAATTTAAATGTAATTCAAAACAGGCACTCAGTAGCCACAGATGTGTGTTGCCTCCGAATGGTCTTTGTCTTGATTGCACACAACCACTTTCTTTCTGAAAACCGTCTCTGTTAGGGCAGGAGAAAAAATACTACCCCAAGTCAGTTACGAAATTCACAATGATTAAAATCTTTTTTTCTGTTAATCCTGGGAAAGTATTTTCACTTACCTCAGAGAATCCTTCGAGTTTTAGCTTTATAAGTCTTGATGCTGTTTCTTAAATTTGACAACAATGCCAAGAAGGGCCTCTTGCAGTGTAATATGAGGTTATTCAATACCTAGAGCTCTGAATTCAAGGAAGTGATCTGAAACACCACTGACTTTGGGAACAGATAGGAGGGACTTGTATTTTTTGCTCTTTTGTGCAGTGAGGACATGACAACACTTTGTGTTGACTAGAGCACAAAATTTGCCCCAAATATCTTTTAGGAGACACTTGATACTGCCAGGCACCACCCCAGGATGTCCTCTCAACCATTAAAGTCCCGTCATGAATTTACTGTTCAGAATCCAGCTGCATAGAGGAAGTTATGAGCAATTCCTGGGGATATTCGAGGGTTAATAGAAGTTCCTGTTGCTCTAAGACGTTATTTGCCATCTCCAATCTGGGCCCACGTTAGCACCACACTCTATACAACTCTTAGCCTGAGTTCTCCCTAGGAAAATAGACCAATATATGGGATACTGCTCCACCTAGAGAATAGTCTAGAAAGGGAACTCTTTCCTTGGGGAGGATTCTCTCCCTCAGCTCTTGGGTCTTCAGGAGACGAGAGGGCTCCTGGAGCTTTTGAGCCACCTCATTCCTTTACCAGAGGACAGTGGTCCTCTACCATGACTGGGACAGTGTAGTGACTGAGATCCCAGACTTTGATTGATTCAGTCTGGCCGCATGGAGTTTTGGCTTTCTCATGGAACTGGTGTACGTAACTGCTCTGAGCCTCACAGGTGGATAAGATTAATAGTACCCATCTCACAGGGCTGTCAGAAGTAAATAGATTTCCCATGTTAATGCTCATCACATACAGTAAGTGCTCAACAAACACTGGCAAGCAGCACAGGTGTATTCATGGTAGCAGTGTGCATTCTGAGATATGGAAGGGAATGCTTGACACTTGGAGAGTTTGGCTATGGAAAATGTTTAGCAAAGTATCCATGCAATGTATGGATACAGAACCAGCAGTCCACTGGCTTTTCTCTGTCAACTTCCATGCAGGTATACAATGGTTTGATTCTACCTGATTGGTCAAGGCCCATGCTGGGCAAAAATCATCAGGTCCACCCTAATAGCTTGCTGGTGGCCTACTATCTCCCTTCGGGTAATGAGTGTGTCTCACAATGGGTAATGGGATGTTCACTGATAAAGCAGAAGGTTCACAGTCCATTCTCTCGCTATGTCATCTTTGTGTAAAAATGCTAATGGCAGATCTGGAAAACAAGCTACATGGTTTGGGGGATGTATCATTTGTACAGGATCGCTGTGGTAAATAAACCTGGCATCCATGGATCCATGGAGCATGCCCCCTGGAATGCCTCACAGAAGCTGTGCAACTCCCTGAGCATAAGATGGAAAAAACTTCACACCTGAGATAGCTTTATTTGCTAGTGATGCAAGTCACATACATCATATAGAGATCTCACATGCTAATGTGGCCAGAGCATGCTCACTGTGGCAGGAAATCCCCCAGAGAATCACATGAGACTGACATACCTCTCCCTGCTTTTTCTGTACCTCATGATGACCTGTATCCTAGAAATTATTAGTTTAGCTTGATGCAGGGAGGTCTCTCTTTCAACAGGCATCATCGCTGATAATCTGTACTGTCAAGGAGCAAGGGGGGCTTCTCGGATACTGTGATTCTCAAATCACTTGGAAAGCTACACAGGAAATATAGTGTGGGATCTATAACTATGTTCCCCCCAAATGTTTGTTGAATGCGTGGATAAACCAATGAGAGTAAATGGGCAAATGAATTAACAGGCACTTACTCTTCCTATTGTTATTTGAAACTCACAAGAAGAAATTAAAGAAATAAACCATTGATGAGTGACTTTGATAGTCAATTTCCAGGTATCACAATTGACTGAAAGGGATACAAGGGGATCAGGAGACTCCCAGAACCCATCAGGCCTAGAATCCTGTCTGCTTGTGAGTTTGTCTTGCATGGCTTTTTTTTAGGAGTTGGAAGGATGAGGGTTGTTAGTTTGGTTCGTTTTAAGGATATAACAAAATGAATTTTTTTAAATTTAAGTCAAGGTATGATTTGAACTGATTATGCATTAGCTTTAGCTTGTAGGTCATATTCTGATTGTCCTGATGGCAAATGACCCTGAAAGGACATTATGTGGAACAAAACAGCTTATTACAGTGATGCACAGAGATCTCTTACAAGAAATTTCAGGACTTAAAAAAGGAGGAATCAACGAAGACCTACTGAATATGTTTTGGAATTACCGATTCCTGGCAGTATGTAATAAGCCAATCTTTACACTAAGATTCCTTTTTTAGCTTAAAATAGATTCTCCATTTTATGCAAATCAATGCCAGCAACAATGAATGGGATCTGGTTGGTCTTATTGGAACAGACCTGGAAGGAAAATAGACCTGACACCTCTGTCCTGGAGGAGACTTCTCTAAAGCCCTGTGTGCTTTCTGCATGCTAGAGTAGAACATGCATGATACTTTCAAGCTTTTATGCTGCAAGAGAGAAAGACTTCCACCACAGACCACACTGAGGTTATATTAAGGGTTTATGATATTATATTTGGCATTGCAAGGAAACAACAGCTAAGCTGAAAAAGTTCTTTATAAATCAGACATAAGCAATTGAAAACCCCGAAAGAAGATAACTCCACTGCTGTTAGTTCTGTTACTGTCTGTTTTGCTCACCTTTGTACCGTCGCTGTACTGCACGGCACAGTATTTGATATATGGTTAGAACCCGATAAGTGTTTGTTGGATTAATGTGTGGAACAATCAGTCTGCTCACCTTTCCTCTACTGCCTCTATTGCCAGCACAATGTTTGTGAGTTCATCAGAACCTTGCTACAGAGGGTCCATACTTTCTATGCTTGAGTCCTATTATATGAGAGCAAAAATGTGAAGGCACATTAGTCTGCTATCAGGGTAGCATTTGTGAAAATTTCCACAAGAGCACACAGAGTTCCAGGCTCTTCTGTGGAAGCTGCAGGCTAGCTAACTTCAGAGTAAGATATTTAAGGAAAGCAATCTTGTAATTATGTTAGCAGAGATTTGTAAATAGAAAAAAGCTACAGCCTGCCAAAGTATTTTTTAAGAAGAGACATATTGTTGATTTGTTCCACATTTAACAACTAATATAAACAAGAAAATTCCTGCCTTTTGTCATGTGTCAGACATTCTGTCCTCTAGAACAACAGCAACTTCTTTAGAAAACACATCTGGTTTCTGAGCCCAGCCCTGTCCATCAACAGAACAGATGGTTCTGAAAGAGAGGCCGTGGATTAAGCTACAGGCATTTTTCCAAGTAGAATTTCCTTCTTGGCAATTTGAAGCTTGAAGTATTCTCTGAACACCGAAACTTCATTTCATGTGTTTATAATACGATATGGAAAATTAAAATATAGAAATAAGAGTGATGATGGGAACACAGCAGTTGTTGTCCACATGTAAATTCTTTTTTAAAAAGATTTTGCTTATTTATTTTTAGAGAGGGGAAGGGAGAGAGAAGGAGAGGGAGAGAAACATCAGTGTGTGGTTGCCTTTTGTGTACCCCCTACTGGGGACCTGGCCTGCAACCCAGGCATGTGCCCTCAATGGGAATCGAACCAGCAACCCGTTGGTTTGCAGGCTGGCACTCAATCCACTGAGCCATACCAGCGAGGGTCACATTTAAATTTTTAAATTCATAATTGAGGTTGCTTAATCTGTGATAATAGCAGTATGTAAGAAGATAAGGGAAGTGTCATAAACATGCACAGGTCAAATTACACTTTGACTTCTATGTTTAGGTAAATGGCTCAACAGCTCTGGTCTTAGTATCCTCACCTTCAAAGTAAAAGTTAGGCGGGTGAGTCCCAAACTTCCTACTGGCCTTAGAATTTTATGACTTGTATATAATTTGATAGAATTTGATCTGCTACAATCTTTCTGAAGGACTATGCATAGCAAATACATCACCCCCCCAAAAATGATAATATATTTTGACTCTGTAATTCCACTTTCATAAATATATCCTAAGAAAAATAAATGGGCAGTATGCAAGTATGTACAAGGCTGCTTATTGAAGCTAAGTGTAATAAAATTTTGGAAGCAACCAAAATGTTCATCTTTAGATGATTAATATATAAATGTATATCTCTGAGCTTGAAAAAACAGAAGATATTCTATGTCACTCTCAGCAACATTTCCTACTTGCTAGATGGAATGGCCAAAAAACAAAAAATAGTGAAACTATCTTGGACATAAACCTGGCATCCCAGCAAAGGAGTCATCAAAGTGGGGTCCTGCTCTAGCTGTTAAACACCCTGGGATCCCACGTTGAGGCAGGAATGTAGGGAACGAACTATGGCTTGTCACGAGATTCACTCATTGGGCCACCATTGGGAACGGCCTGTGTAAAAGTGGAGATTCAGGTAGGCATAACACGGTATCTAAAGACTTCAGCATTAAGTCACAGTCTCTGTCAAGAACCATCCCCAAAGGATCCAGATGAGTCTTCTCAGCTGGGTATAGACAAGTGATGGGCAATCCCGTCAGGTGTTCAGGAAAGAGGTACAACTGCCTATCCACACTAGGGGTCAAGTTATGGGTGGGGTTCAGAAACAAAGAAATTGCCAGGGTTGGGGGAAGGGGAAGATCAGACAAAGATGGGCCACAGGATGACTATCTGAGAACGGGGCACATGAAGGGGGAAACAGTCTCTAGGTATGGGGACCTGACTTTGGACATCAATCATAAACTCCATCTTCTCAGAGAAACAGGTGATGGGGGAAGTGAGTGACAACTCAGACTCAGCTCAGAAATCTCATTAGCTGGACCCACAGCTAGCTGTAGTTGGTTTAATTCGGAGGACATTGCTAGCTATGTCCCTAATAGAAAGTCTCACAGGTGGGGATGCTGGGAATCACACTACGGTGATCCTGTAGTATGGTCTCTGGTCTTTGCTGCTGCCTTCACAGGGAGCATCCTGATACCGGAGGTTTGACTAAATTCATACCAATCAATTGGACAGAAACCAACCCAAGAACACAAATGGAGCCAAGCAAAAGCTGGTGAGACAATCAATTTCATGGTTCAGTTTTAAACACCAACTGTTTTTTAGTCCAATGGGGTTATTGATTTTATACTTGTTTTTGGACCATCATGTTGCAGCAATAGGTCTTTATAGGTGTTTACTAAATAGACTTCCTTTTGCAGTCTAATGATTTGTTTAATACAACAGACATCTGTTGGATGCCCACCATGTGCCATGGACTGCATCATGCCCCAGAGAAATAAAGAGTCTTATATAGCTCTTGCCTGCGCGGTGCCCTCTGTTGACTCCACCCACAGCAGGGTGACTGTTAGTTCCTCGACAGCAAAGACTGTCTTTTCCTCTGAAATCATACACAGTGTTCACCAAACGATTGATTTATTCATATTGCCTCATCTACCAGTTCCATGTTCATTGATACATTAAAAGGCAAGTACGTGTCCCATTGCTAAAATAAATCCTCACCATTACACAGCACGTATGATATTCTGGATCTCTTCCTAAGATTTCATATTATTAAATCACAACAACCAAATGGGCTAAGCACTTTCATTATTCTTGAGTTACAGGGATTAAGTAATTTGCTTAAAGTCACAGTTACTGAGTAGAAGGCTGGGGTGTGAACCCACACAGTCCCATTTCAAAGTATAAGTACTTCACAATTTTGCTATGTCTTATCAGTAGCAGAGAAAAGAAAGAGATAGTCTATACCACTGAGGAATTTACAATGTGCTTGGGACAATAAAGCTAAATTGCTGAGGATAACAGTGGATGGTGGGGCCTTTAAGGTATGCCAAAGACTGTAACAGCTGCAGAGGTTGAAGAGGGGTGAGTTCAGTAGGAGGGAAAAGCTTATAGTTTTGGAAAGTTAATAGGATCAGGGGAGATAGAAATGCATGGAGGGGATCTTGGTGAGATGACGGTGATTCAGGTGTGTGTGGAAAGCATGGCCCAGTGCCCTCTGTGGGCCAGCACTCAGTGCCGGGCGTTGGGTTGTGGGGGAGGGTACAGGGAAAGCCAGGATGTGGTTTCTCATTTTTGCCCTCGAGGACAAAAAGTTCTCACACTAACATCTTTTATTCATGCAGTACTATTTCTGTAAAGCTAAAAGTAACCTATGGGGTCTTTCAGTTTTAGAAAAGAAAATCTTTTCTGCAGGATTTTCAAGAACGGGTAGGACTATTAAAATTTTTAAACGTTTGGGTTTTTAGAAAATATAATTGCTGTCCATTATATGCTCGATATATTTTTAATCTTCCTTAATGTGTGTACCATTATTCAACAGTCAGAATGAAGTAATGACTACCACTGGGACCATACCTATTAAAAACACATTCAAACCTGATTTCTTCTTTATGTTAAACTTAACAGTTGTGTGGAAAGAAGATAAAATTCTGTGTCATGATAATGCCAAAGCATTTGTTCATTTGATTCAGAGGGGAAAATAGGCCAAAACCAATGTTACAGCATTAAACATAAAAAAGGAAAAATAACATTTATAAGTACTGCCTGCATGGCAAGACTGCTATTAATTTTTCATGCACTGCCTTCTTTAATATTTACAAATATTCTCTGAGAAAGATACTTATATCCCTATTGTACGGATGAGCAAAGAGAGGTTTGGAAAGGCCAGCGTTCCCAAACGCCGTCCGTGTGTGGTAATGAGAGAGCCTGGAGTTGAATTCAGGCTTTCTGCTTTGTTGCCTCCATGTTTTAAATCCCATTTGGCCTAGTCCCCAGATGCAGTCTGGTGTGACTCACGATGACATGATGACTGACCTCAAGGCTGGCACTGAGATCCTTGGGTTCAGATTCCCCCTAGTACCTTCTACTGCTGTGCAAATACTCGTGTCTTGGGGGCAGTAAGTGAAGCCTGTGGTGGTGTGTGGATGAAGTAATGGAGAGATTGTCTATAATTTTCAATGTTCCATTGTATTTGTGCTATCATACCAGGATATTTAATAGCCCATTCAAAACTTCAGAAAGAAAACATAGGATGTTTCCTCCAGCCAGAGCTCTGCCTTGTCATCTACTGGACTTCTCTACTGCACCTCAGTGGAGTGCATTTCCAGATGTGGCCTGCAGATAAACAGAGCAAACTAAAAGATCTCCAAGTCTTCTAATTTCTCTAATAAGATAGATAGGACCTGTATTTATCAAGAACTGGGTATGAGTGAAAGATTCACCCCTTCTTGTTGGCTGTGCCGTATGCCCATGTCCCTCCACAAGGGCTCTGTGAATTCAGAGCTCCTGGAAATTTTGTTGTATTTCTTGTAGTCAAGTGTATTTTGGCACCTTGTAGAAAGAGCCTAGGACATCTTGGACATGAGAAACTGGAGACATTGATGGCAAAGGAAACAGTAAGTTGGGATAGTTATTAAGAATTCAGAAATGAAAGAATCACCCAGACTAAATTGAAATGTTTTAGTGGTTCTTTCTAAAGGAACTTCTACTTATGATAAGACATTTCATTATATATATGTGGGGTCTATCCAGAAGGTATCCAGCCATGTAATGTGAAAAATTTATTGAAGAAGATACAAGATACAAGAAACATTCTACATAAGACAATAACACCTCAGTCCTCTTCAAAGGAGACACCTTGGGACCTCACACAGTTCTCCCAGCATCTCTTCCACTGTTCTAAACACTCTACAAAATCCTTTATTGGAATCGCCACCAGCTGCCCCATCATATTTTCCTGAATCTCAGTGATGGTCTGAAATCTCTTCCTTGTCAAAGGTGATTTTAGTTTTGGAAAAAAGCCAGAAGTCACAGGTGCCAGATCTGGGCTGTAGTGGGGCTGAGTCACTTGGGTGATTTGATGTTTCTCCAAAAAACTCTGCGTGTGAGGTGTTGAATGAGCAGGCATGTTGTTGTGATGAGGCAGCCAATCACCAGCTGCCCATAGCAGCTGCTGTTTTCATCATACCGCATTTTTCGACTGATGAAGAACATTGAGGTAGTAGTCCTTATTAGTTGTTTGGCCTAGGGAACTATGCCTGTGATGGATAACACCTTCCCAATCAATTAACACAGCTAAAATGGTCTTGATCTTGTTGTTACTTTGCTGTGCCCTCCTTGGGCGTGGACAGCCAGGTGACTTCCGTTGGGATGACTGGGCCTTCATTTCTGCATCATACTCATAGCTGTAGACTCATGACTCATCTCGTGCTATGACCTTCTTGAAGAAATCTGGATCATTGGTAGCATTTGGGTTAAGTTATTAGCAACTGCAGCACAACGCTCCTTCTGCTCTGGTAGCAGACGCTGTGGAATGAATTTTGCCACAACAAGTTTCAGGCCAAGATTCTGCATCAAAATTTCAGACACAGTTTTTCGAATCCCCCGATCATCTTCTAGCTCTCACATTGTCAGGCACTGATCTTTGTTGATTGCAGCCCACACACGCTCAATATTCTCAGGTGTTCTGCTTGTTGTAGGCCTTCCAGAGCATGGATCACTTTCAACAGATTCCTGACCATCTTTGAAGTATTTGTGCCACACTTCTATTTGCACTATGCATAGTGCATCATCCCTGAAACACTTTCAAACTATCCAAATAGTTTCTGTGGAGGAATGTTCAAGCTTAAGGCAAAATTGGATGCAGACTTGTTGCTCTTCTCAGTCATATTGAATGTGGTAACCACACAGTACACATGCTCACTCAACAGTGTCTACTGCTCCCATTGACTGGTATAGTGAGGTCATCGTTGTTCATGTATGTGGCTTCCAGGCTACTCTCCTTGGCTGCCAAGATACACTGACATCACGGGAAACATTCTCATTGTATTAACAATGGCTGGGCTTTTTCTGGACAGACACTGTATTTTATTGTACACGCACCTTCCCTAGAGGGC
>PVKM010032598.1:0-16326 GCA_004027735.1 Carollia perspicillata
AATAAATATTCGACAAAGGGGGCAGCAATATAAAATGGAATAAACATAGCCTCTTCAACAAATGGTGTTGGGAGAACTGGACAGCTACATGCTAAAAAATGAAACAAGAGCACCAACTTATACCATAAACAAAAATAAATTCAAGGTGGATAAAAGACTTAAATATAAGCCAGACACCATTGAAGTCCTGGAGGAGAACATAGGCAGGAAAATCTCAGATATTTCACGCAGCAACATTTTTACTGATATGTCCCCTAGAGCAAGGGACATAAAGGAAAGAATAAACAAATGGGATCTCATAAAAAAAAAAAAAGCTTCTGCACTGTCAAAGAAAACAGCATTAAAATAAAAAGAGACCCAACTGTATGGTAAAACATATATGCCAATGCTACCACAGACAAGGGTTTAATCTCCAAAATATGTAAAACACACGAATCCACTCTACGATGACAAGCAATCCAATTAAGAAATGGGCAAATGACTTGAATAGGTCCTTCTCCAAAGAGGACATACAGAGGATCCAGAGACACATGAAATGGTGCTCAATATTGCTAGTTTTCAGAGAGATGCAAATTAAAACTACAGTGAGATACCATTTACACCAGTCAAAATGCCCATCATAAACAAAGCAACAAACAACAAGTGTTGGAGAGGACGTGGAGAAAAGGGGATCGTAGTACACTGTTGGTGGGATTGCAGGCTGGTACAGTCATTGTGGAAAACAGTATGGAATTTTCTAAGAAAACTAAAAATAGATCTGCCTTTTGACCCAGCAATTCCCCTGCTAGGATTATACCCTAAGAACCCAAAAAAACAATGCAGAAGAACCTATGCACCCCAATATTCATAGCAGCACAATTTACAATAGCCAAGTGCTGGAAGCAACCTAGGTGCCATCAGTAAATGAATAGATAAAAAAACTATGGCACATTTACACAATGAAATTCTATGCAGCAGAAAGAAAAAAGGAGCTCCTACCCTATGTGATAGCATGGATGAAACTGGAAAGCATTATGCTAAGTGAAATAAGCCAGGTGGTGAAAGACAAATACCATATGATCTCACCTTTAACAGGAACCTAAACAACAAGACAAACAAGCAAGCAAAATATAACCAAAGACATTGAAAGAGAAAACAGGCTGACAGTAACCAGAGGAGAGAGGGGAGGGAATTTCAGGGGAAAAGTGGAAGGGATCACAGGAACAAGTATTAAGGACACATGGACAAAAACTAAGGGGGGTGGAAATGGGAGGGAGGTGGAGAGCACTGGGTCGTGGCCTGGGATGGGAGTAAAAGACAGAAAACTGTACTTGAATAACAATTAAAATAAAATAAAAAGAATAGTATAGGAAACAGATAAGCTAAAGAACTTATATGTACAATCCAGGGACATGAACTAAAGGGGGGAATGCTGCAGGGAGGGGGCTGGTGCAGGACAGAAGGGGGATAAAGGGGAAAAACTGAGAAAACTGTAATATTATAATCAATAAAATATACTTAGAAAGTAAATAAACAATTAGATTAAACCGTCAGCCATAAGATATCCCTTCAAATCATTGCAAATGGCCATGTTACTTCTCTTCTCCCATCGCCCACTGCATTGCCTGCATTTTCATATTGAGTAAACACCCATAGTGACTTGGTTTACTCTCCTGATCATTCTTTTCTGAATAACAGCTGAAAAAATATGAACAATATAGTTCAGAATTGTGTGATAAGAGCAATGACCAGAAGCGCAATGACCTTCCTTTGTCTGGACTCTGTAATTCTTTTAACAGAGAATAAGCCATCTCAGTTTTCTGGCTCAGACCTTCAGATCATACTGAGCTTGCTCTCATTTAAAATATCCAAGTCTTTTTCATGTGAATATCCATTAAGCCAGTTGCCCCTGCATCCTGTATTACTGTCAGCTCAGAGTTCCAGTCTGACAAAATCTTTTTTAATCCTGACTCTTTCTTTTAGCATATTAATAATCACATCCAGCTTTGTGTCAACAACAAATGTGGCCTGCCTGCCTGCCCTCTGTGTCTTCATTTAAGTTGTTGATAAGTCTATCAAATGAGATTCAGTCTTGGGCAGAAGCCTGTCCCTTTGGGTTGAGATGAGTCCATGAATTAATTTTTCTCTGCCTAGAGTAAGCCAACTCTTTGTGAATCTCCCTAATTACACGGTCACTTCACTCCCATTCTCATGTGCTTTCAAGCCAAATATAACTGCCAAATCCTTGCTTCGTCACATACTGCCTGAGCTTCTCTCTCTTAATTTACAGGATACTTTTTGATTAGTAGACTAGTTCCATGAATTGTTTTTTCTTGACTCCAATACAATGTCTCCAGTACATGTCTCCAGTATGATGTTGGATTGTACATTGAATGTTGCAGTGCTGAGAGCATATATCCTTGCCCTGTTCCTGATTTGAGGAGAAAGCTTTCAGTCTTCCCCCTTTAAGTTTCATGTTAGCTGCAGGTTGTTTATAGGTGCTCTCTCTCAAGTTGGGGGAGTTTCCCTCTATTTTAGCTAATTTTGAAAACTCTAAGTTAACTAACTAATGTTAAATTCATTATTTTAAATGCAAAAATAGAAAGCAGCCTACCCATTTTTACTTCTTTACTGTTGGAAATCACCCTGCCTGGTTTCAGGAGCTGTAAACTCCTCCATGGCTAAGGCTGAGTGAGCGACCTCCGGACCTTAAGCCACTAAGGACACCGAGCTTATCTCCCTGGCAGGAGTGCCACTTCTGCTCCTTTTTTCATAACTGGCCTCCAATGCTTGATCAGTTAGCCTGATGGGTAAGATTCACCAAGAGGGGAATGACCTAAGATAGGCATGATCATGTTGAGGCCCCAGAGAAGGACTCAAGAGGTTATGGAGAAAAGAGGGTGCGGGGCCCTCGCCCCTCGACTTTGACGAAGCCTGAGTCCCCTGAGTCCTCGAGAAGTCTCTGATAATTCCTTGGCTACCTTGCCTCCTCTGCCTGGCTTAAGCCTGAAACAATGACAGGGGGCAGTGCAGCCCTATGCTGGAAAGGGAGGGCTCCCCAGGTGATCAGGCCTGAGAAAAGGTATGTAAATTCCTGTGAGGCCTGCTTTGCTAAAAATGCTTTTAGTTATATGATAAAGACCTGAGCAAGAAATAAGTTTACTTTCCAAAGTTTCATAGCCTTTTAGCTGACAGACCCTAAATCAGAATAAGCCCTAATGTTTCCTTATCTATCCCCTAATCCTTACTGCCTGAGAATAATTAATAAGTTGTACCTGAATTCCTGCACAAGAAACCCAATAAAACTGCTGTCCAGACAAGGGTCGGCACACTCTCCCCTTGAGAGAGTGGCCAGGCCACTCTGATGCGCTCCCCCCTTGAGGGAGTAGCCTCACAGGACTCAGTAGTCCATGTGAATTTGTCTCATATCTCATCCATAATGCTGTGGACACTGCAAGCTGGTGCCTGTGACACTTTACCACAGACCCACAAATTTGTCATTTGAATTAGCAAAAGAGTCTCCTAAATCTGAAGTCTGGAGAAGTATCGGTGGCATTCCACCAAGGACATTTATATTGTCTAAGGATGTTCATAGTCAAAGAATTTTTCATTACAGAGAGTTTCATGGGGCTGAGATAAAATCCCTAAAATTGCAGAGCAGCAGGATTCTAAATGTTGGGAGTGATATTTTCTTTAGTAGGATAGAAAGAGATAGAAATTACCCCTATTTTGCCATGTATAATGCGCAGTTTTTGCCCAAATTTTTGAGGGAAAAATGAGGATGTGCATTATACATAAGTGGTGCTAATTCCACATCTAATAAATGTTTTTAATTCTTTTATTTATGCTTATGCATTAAAAATGTTCCTGTAGAAAGCAATAATGATATCCATATGTAAAATAATACCTGGGAATATGATCATCAGTTTTGTTTCTAAATATAAATTAAGAGATCTAGTTAAAAAATTAAAACAAAAGATTTTTTTTCCTGAAAGTTTGGGCCAAAAACGTGAGTGCACATTATACATCGCAAAATATGGTAGCATGTGTTCAGCATCTACTAGACACAAAGCCCTTTCATGATCCTCATGTCAACACAAAAAGCCAGAGCCTACTATCCCCCACATGAAAAATGATGCACTGATGTTGCACAGCTCCTGACAGAGATCAGACACCAAACTGTCCTGAAGACTAAAGCCTGTCTTTCCAGCCATTCATGCAATAATAGAACTCAGACTAGACCCACCCCAAATAGTAGTGCCTACAGAAATCCAAACCATAAAAACTAACTAGCCAAACACAGAATGGTTGAGTCACATCCAATCTGTACTCAGGAACAGTTTGTGGAAAAAAATAGCAATCTATATGAAAAATCAATGTTTGGTTTGTTTCAGGAAAAGCAAAGAGAGACCCATATCCCTGCCTCTCCCCCACATACACAAAAAAGAAAATGTTTTATTCTAGTACCTTATACAATACTCTTCAAAACTTTTATTTTCAGCATAGTTTAAGAAGCATGACAAGTATCTAACAAATATAAAAGTGTAAAATAACAGAGTGGTGAACATTCAAGATGGGCACATGAATCTTCCTTCAAGTGCAAAGTATACAAGCCAGGGTTCTCTTCTCCCCTTTGCAAGGCTGGTATCACACAGCTCCTGAGGTCCAGTCCCTCCTAATGAGTGCCCAGGGACATGGGGACCTGTCCACAAAGGGCAGTGACCTCCGCCCTGAGGGAGACTTCATTGCACAACCACAGACAACACTTACCCTGGCCAGACATGGTGAAAGTTCATTTCCCTGGTCAATAAAGGGATTGTGAAAGGACTGTGTATAACCTGGCACATGTATACACAAAGCATCCTTACTGGAAAAAACCAGCTCGGTTGCCCAGTTTAGCTGAGGAGCTGTCATTAGTGTTAGTGCGGTGACCACATAATTTATCATACAAACCAGTACCCTTTGAGGGGGGTGTTAGTAGATACTCTGGGATAATAGGCATGGACTCGGGTCTCACAAGACAGTGGAGGACTTACATACCCTAGCAATGAGCATCACCTTTGTCATGAGAAGGAGACAAATATATAAATGAGACAGAATTGTAACAAGCTAAGAAAATTCCTGGGCAAGTGAAATGGGGAAACTGAGATAAGAAAATTAAACAAGGCTAAACAGTATGAGCAATTTTCAGCCAGCTAGTGAATTTCAAGACCTTATCTCTCCTGACCAAGGACACTTGAGAGTAAATGATTTCTTTATACATCTTCTCCATAACCAATGAATACATAACTCCCCATTCTAATGCAAATGGAGTGTTAACATGAGAGAACACCAGAACCACCTTTGGAAGAAGCTGAGGACTTCCCTTTCAGCTCCCCCTCCCAAGAGAAACAGTGTACCTGCTCTCCCCACAGGAATTTCCCTCTCCCAAATTCTTACATTTCCCCTATATAAACTTGCTTATGAAAGCTCAGGGATTGTTAGGGTTTTAATACACCACCTTCTCAGACTCCTAGCCTCTGATATTAATAAAAGTGCAAGTGTTAACTGGAAGCTTCGTTCTTCTCACTGATGCAGTGCAGAATTACAGATCAGAGAGACAAAAGTGGATGAGCAAGAGTTTTCTTAGTACGTTCTCAGGTGAGAGAACAGGTCTGCTGAAGATGGCAAGAAAGGTTTAGCAAGGAAACAACAGGAGAACCTAGGCTGGACTGCCTTAGCTCACTGGGAAGTCAGAGAAATGGGGCCTTAAGGACAGGTTCTGGGGATTAGGCTGGAACGAGCTGCCAATTTCCCATTGCCTTAGAGTGTAGGAGTCAAGTGCTTTGAAGGAAGAAGTAGGGAGCAGGGGGAGAAGGAAAAGGAAGATGGCACTTGCTGCTCCCCAGAGGAGGAGCTCATGTGCTGGGTCCTTTGTCTTGAGGCTTTTATCTCTTTATTGCAGGCAAGAATCTTAGAGGAGGTCTCAGGGGAGGATTTCAGAAGAATATTCATGATTTCTCCAGGTGTGCTCTTTCAGGGTTATGGTCTCCTCTGATTGGTCAGTGGCAGAGCAAGGGGTCTTTAGTCATTACAGTTGGTTCTGATGAAAAAACCCACTGGGGCTTTTCTGGGCCTGGATCTGAAACACAACTGAGGCCTAGATGTTATCTCTAGGAAGGTGACCTCTTGTATCTGACTGTAAATTGTTTGGCCATTGTGTTGACCTATCTGTCTCAGTTTCCCTATTCCACTTGCCAAGGAATTTTTCTAGCTTCTTTCTATCCTGTTTCACAATTATAATCCAATCTCTGTGTCTTCTTTTTAGCTGAGTGGTAACAGGCAGCACAAGCCCTGAACTCCATTGTCCTCCAGTTTCATAAATTGTCTACATGCACCATGCAGTGTTGCCAGTGCTCTGGGACCATTTGGGTGGGGGAAGTCTGTGTGTCAGGACCAACTAGAAGCATAGCCCATCATCTGCTGACAGAGGTCCCTGTGTGCAACAAGACCACTGTTCGGTTTTGCCTTTTGTCCCAAGAATATGAGCTCTGAGGCAAAGGGCAGGAATGTAGAGAAAACAATTGCCCTCTTTTCTGTGGCCTCATAGCATTTTGTTCATATTTAAGTTCTAGCACTTAGCAAGGTCTATGGCCTTTTTTTCTGATCCTGTGTCTACCTGGGAGGAACCCAAGAACAAAGGTCATCTCTGTGACCCAGTATTTAGCAAGAACTACACATGTGTCTTCTGTAAATAAACGCATGAGTGGTAAAGGCAAATGGTTCAAATAATGTTCTTAATTCTGAAACTATAGGATTTACTGCATGGATTAACATTGAGATCAAGAAATTATTTTTCTCTCTTATTTATTATAAACAAACCAACTGAATTTCAGGAGGAACCTCCATGAAAATCCGAGTGTTCCTCACCCTCACTTCTCCTTTGCTTTCAAATGCAATGTAAGAATGAAAGCAAAATAGAGCTTTTCAGGTTTTTTTCAAGAGAGCAGCAGGCTGACAAGCTACTTTGGCTTCATGGTTACTTCTTCCAAATCTGTAGACCTTCTTGCTACTTGAGTCTGGTCCTACCAGTGATCAGTATTATCAGCATACTTCTGAATCTGCTGAGCAGATCATGGCAGTTTTTCCCAAGATGACCAGAATGACAAATATTCTTTTTGAACTCACCCTCCGCTGTACCTTCCTTTCTTCTCAGCCACTATGGAAACAGAGTACTAAATAGAGAGCTGACATGTGTCTTCAAGCAGCCAAATTCACCTCTATTTATTTCACCTCCAGGAATATTCTTTGGCCAGAGGCCCTGGGCCTTTAGTGCTTGCTGCTCAGCTGAGACAATGACAGATTTCCCAGATTGCCTTTGGGCAAAAGTCCACTTGGACTTCGCCAAAATCTTTTTAGAAGTCCACAGGCACATGTACATGTGTTTTTGGTAGCAGCTATGGAAGAGTTGAAGCATCATATCTCTTAGGAATGAGGTGGGATATAAATAAATGGAAATGATGCAGTTTCATTCCAGATATTTGTTTACAAGGAAAAGATGCGATCCTTCCCCCAATCCTCCATACTGCTGCCAGTATCATCATCCCAAAGTGGCTCTGCCTCCAATATTTCAAGCCTGTTTTGACCTATACCAGTTCACATTTCTTCCCTCCACTTACCAGGCCTGGGAACCATACACTCTCAACTCACTTCCCACTACTGTGTGATAAGCCCCTTCCATTCCTTCCTAGTGACACAGACTCGTGGTGAACATGGCCCCTATTCCTAACACTGTACACTTTGCTAGGTGACTGTGCAGTGTCCATGGATTGCCCCCCTCCCTCCATCTGGACTGGCCTAGAGACTTGCTTTACTCAGACTGTGTGATGGCATGCTGGTCTCATGTATTTTCTTCAAGCGATCTATGTACTTCTACTCTCTCATAGACTCCTGCCTCTCTTCGAACCAAGTACACGTCAGTCTGGTGGGAGACAAGCTTTCACACAGAGCAGAGACAAGTCACCCTGGTGGGGGACTTATAGGTGAGCCAGCCCCCAGGTCTGGGAGGGTCCCAGCTGATTCCAGACACGTGAGTGAGCCCTGCTTAGATGGGCAGAATGCAGTAGACCCATGCACTCTCCCAGCTACCTACAGATTCATAAAATATATGAAATACTGGTTTTAAGTCATTGAATTTAGGATGATTTATTATACAGTGTGACTTTAGTGTGACCAAACACAACTGATAACACAACCCAACTGCTGACAGTTCCTGCCACCAAGTGTTTTTTTGCTGTTTCAGTGTTTTTCAAGATGCGGTTTTCTGTACTTAGAATGTCTCAATTTGGTCCATAATCATTAATATGTCACCATATAGCTAACATTTTGCTCCATGTCCTTGTCCTTACAACTCCATGTGCCCCTGCCACACTCAGCAACACCATAATAGACTAGGGTCTCCCTCATTTCTCTTCTCTCGCACCTCAATGTTACTTGCTCTCTCCTTCCTGCTTCTTAGCACTTTCAAGTTGTCACATTATATTGAACTTATTTTACTTTTCTATCTCCACTAGACTGTAAACTCCTTAGGAGGAAAGACCACCTTAGAGCATCCAGGGCTCTAAGTCAAGGCTACACATTTTAGTTGCACAACCAGATAAATTTTCTACTAAGAGTTTGTCTCATCAATGAAGCTCTACACTCATAAAATAAAGATATAGAAATATGATATAAGACAAGTGGGACAATATTTTAGGTACCTTTCTGTTGTGTGTTAGCATTATGCCAGCATTGAGGTAATAAAAGCAGGTTAATTAAGCCTATAAGAGATGAGCTAAGGTCAATGCAAAGATTCATGGGAGATGTAACAAGATTTATCAAGACTTTATTTTCTTACTTTATCTAGAAACCAGAAGGCATATTCTTACTGGGGGTTTTTATTGCATAGTAATTCTGTCTTGGCAAGCATGTTTGATTGCTACATGCAATTCCTGCTCACAGGGTGTATTTTCTGACCAGAGGAGATGACTTGATAAGTTCACAGATTGAATTTGTTTTATGTTACAGTGTTTTCTTCCTTTTTCATGGCACCCATGTTAAGTAGGTATTTTGGAATTCATGGAATAAAGACTCCATCCAGATAGTTCAGTGATGGTAGGTAATTACAAAGATACAAAGATAAGGCCAATAGAATCCTTAGTTGAAAAACTCTGAGGACAGGGACCCCAGGACAGCTGTATTATAAAGGAATCAGGAGTGTGATAACCATGTGGCCTGTCCCAGCAGCTGCAGGAGTCATGCCTGTTCCCTGCCCTGTGATCTCCACTGACACATGTTCAACTTCTTGAGATTCTGGTCTACCTCCTTCAGGGCCTCTCTCTCAGACTGACCCACCAGCTTCTGCTGCTGTCTGAGAATTCTTCCAGTTCATGTGATTGCCAAGAGAAGTAATCTGATAGACACAAGTCTTTCCCACTTGGCTCAAACTTTCCATTGCAGGTCTCACAAGCTACGGGCCACCCTGAGGTTGACCACTTCACTCCTTTGGGAAGAAGTGCTATGTCAGCCTAGGAGTGAAGAATGAGATGTACATTTCCTCTGGGGCTTTAAATACTCATTATTAGCTTAGACTTTGTTTCCAAGAGAAGAACAGGAACAAAATTTTAAAATCCTGATGATTGACTTGTTTGAAAAAAGTAGACTTTATTTTTTACAGCAATTTTAGATGCACAGCAAAATTGAGTAGAAAGTACAGAGAGTTCCCATGTACCCTCTGCCCCTATGCGTACAGTCTCTCCCACTATCAGCATCCTTCACTAGATGGGACATTCATTATAACCTATACTAACACATCTTTGTCATCCAAAACCCACAGTTTACATTAGGGTTCACTCTCAGCATTGGACAGTCTATGGGTTTTGACAAATGTATCTCATGTATCCATCATTATACTATCAGACAGAAGTTTCATTACTCTGAAAATCCTCTGTTCTCTGCCTAGTCTCCCTCCTGTCTCTCCAGCTCCTGACAACCACCAATCTTTTCACTGTCTCCATAGTTTTGCCTTTTCCACAATATCTCATTGTTGGAATTACACAGCATCAAAGGCTTTCTAGATTGGCTCCTTTCACTTAGTCATATGCATTTAAGTTTCTTCCATGTCTCTTCATGGCTTGATTGCTCTTTTATTTTTTTAAGCACTGAATAGTATCCCATTGTCTGGATGGCCCACAATTTATTTATCCACTCACCTATTCTAGGATATCTTGGTTGCTTCCAAGTTTTGGCAACTATGAATAAAACTGCTATAAAAATCCATAGGAAGGTTTTTGTGTGAACATCCGTTTTCAGCTTAAGGGGTTGCTGGGTCATATGATAAGGGTATGCTTAGTTTTGTAAGAAACTATCAGTCTGTCTTCCAATTGGTGGACTTGGAAACTTCCTGCTCTGAAAGTCTTAATACTTTCTTCTCAGAGGCATGGGATCCCATTATGTAAAATAGCTCAGCTATGCTCTGGTTAGTTCGCGAAAACCCTCTGCCAGGGAGCCTTCTTGCCTCATACTCTTGTTTTTCTCAAAAACCTCATAATCTCTACCTGTCTCCCATTACCCACCCATGATACAAGTCTGCGGTTTCAAACAATATGAGGCGACCAGGCTTTACTCTGACTCCAAAATTACCTGCCCCCTACCCATCCTTTTGTCTGACACAAAGACCACTCTTCCAACAAAACATGGTCTTTTGCTGAATTCCAGGCATTATGTGCTTTAAAGCATTATCTTATTTAATTAAGCCTTACAAGCACCCTATGCTGTTGGTACTTATAATTACTTTTACAGATAGGGAAACTAAGTCTGAGAAACATTGGGACTTTTTTCAACAGCCCATTATTGTGACAAGTTCAAGTGGAACAGAGCCCTCTGGCAGGTGACTTGCTTTTGCACAGCAGAGTCCTAATAATTAACACTTGCCAACATGGTATCTAAACGCCGTGAATAAACTAACAATGTAAAACTATACTCACAAAAGAGGGACATTATTGGGACAATACTTACCTTAGATTGTTTAGTTCATCATTTATCTTCTAATAGATTTAGATGGTCTGTATTTCACCTGTCTCCCTTTTATTAGAACCAAGCTTAGTGTTATATAAATATATAATCATATTTCCCACAAGACAAGGTAGTCAGAGAAAGCCAGTGATGATGACATGTACTGGACATTAAGAAAGTCTGAAGCCACACTTAAATTTCAGGTGGAGTCAGTTGTCCTCTTAGATGTCATCATTGCCAAAGAGGGTTTTTATCTCTGGCTTCAGAGTCCTGGATTTTGAGTGATAGTTCCAAATGGCTGATTAAAATCTGGGATCAAAAAGCTACAGTGATGGCACTGAATCTAAGGGCAAGATTGATTAATTGTGTATTTATAGGCATGGCAGCTTTTGAAATGATGATTTAAGGCAGCAATTTTTAACCAATGTGCCACAAGAATTTTTAAAACATGCAATACCTGATTAGTCAGGGGCACTGACCTCTTTTTCCTTAGATTGTCAAGTAAAAAAATGACAACAGCCAACACAATAGCTCTCTGGTGTGAATGAATCAAAACTATACCTATATTTTATTCAGATTGACATAAAATATATTTTTTGGCATGTCACATAATTTTACTAATTAAAAAATTAGTAAAATTTATGTGTGTCATGAGATAAGAAAGGTTGAAATTCACTAACTTAAGTAATCAACTTACCCTTCTCCCATTTCTCCAAGATTTATGGAGAATATCTTTATTTTTAGAGCATTTTCTTACTTGAGAGATGATGCTTAGTTTTTTTTTCACATGGTAAAATTTTTATTGTTTTTTACTGCCACTTCTTTTTTTTTATTTTAATTGTTATTCAAGTACAGTTTTCTGTTGTTTACTCCCGTCCCAGTCCACCACCCCCAGTGCTCCCCACCTCCCTCCCATTTCCACCCCCCTTAGTTTTTGTCCATGTGTCCTTTATACTTGTTCCTGTAATCCCCTCCCTTTTTCCCTGAAATTCCCTCCCCTATCCCCTCTGCATACTGTCATCCCGTTTTCTATTTCAATGTCTTTGGTTATATTTTGCTTGCTTGTTTGTTTAGTTGCTTAGGTTCCTGTTAAAGGTGAGATCATATGGTATTTGTCTTTTACTGCCTGGCTTATTTCACTTAGCATAATGCTTTCCAGTTCCATCCATGCTGTTGCATAGAGTAGGAGCTCCTTCTTTCTTTCTGCCACATAGAATTCCATGGTGTATATGTACCATAGTTTATTGATCCATTCATTTACTGATGGGCACCTAGGTTGCTTCCAACACTTGGCTATTGTAAATTGTGCTGCTATGAACATTGGGGTGCATAGGTTCTCTTGGAATGGTGTTTCAGGGTTCTTGGGATATATTCCTAGCAGTGCAATTGCTGGGTCAAAAGGCAGTTCCATTTTTAGTTCTCTGAGAAAATTCCATACTGTTTTCCATAGTGGTTGTACCAGTCTGCAATCTCACCAGCAGTGAACTAGGGTCCCCTTTTCTCCACAACCTCTCCAACACTTGTTGTTTGTTGCTTTGTTTATGATGGACATTCTTACCAGTGTAAAGTGGTATCTCATTATGGTTTTAATTTGCATTTCTCTGATGGCTAGCAATATTGAGCATCTTTTCAGGTGTCTCTGAATCCTCTGTATGTCCTCCTTGGAGAAATGGTTGTCCAAGTCCTTTGCCCATTTTTTAATTGGGTTGCTTGTCTTCTTGGAGTGGAGTCGTGTAAGTTCTTTGTATATTTTGGAGATTAAACCCTTGTCTGAGATATCATTGGCAAATATGTTTTTCCATATAGTTGGGTCTCTTTTTATTTAAATGCTGTTTTCTTTAGCTGTGCAGAAACTTTTTATTTTGATGAGATCCCATTTGTTTATGCTTTCCTTTATATCCCTTGCTCTGGAGGACATATCAGTAAAAATGTTGCTGCGTGAGATATCTGAGATTTTCCTGCCTATGTTCTCCAATAGGATTTTAATGGTGTCAGAACTTATATTTAAGTCTTTTATCTATGTTGAATTTATTTTTGTGTATGGTGTAAGTTGGTGCTTGAATTTAATTTTTTTGCACATAGCTGTCCAGTTCTCCCAACACCATTTGTTGAAGAGACTATTTTTACTCCATTTTATGGTGTTGCCCCCTTCGTAGAATATTAACTGACTGTAGTGACCTGGGTTTATTTCTAGGCTCTCTGTTCTGTTCCATTGGTCTATGTGCCTGTTTTTATGCCAGTATCAGGCTGTTTTGATTACCATGGCCTTGTAATACAGTTTGGTACCAGGTATTGTGCTCCCTCCTACATTGTTTTTCTTCCTCAAAATTGCAGCTGCTATTCGGGGTCGTTTATGGTTCCATATAAACTTTTGAAGTGTTTGTTCTATGTCTGTGAAATATGCCATTGGTACTTTGATAGGTATTGCATTGTATCTGTATATTGCTTTGGGTAATATGGACATTTTGATGATGTTAATTCTTCCAATCCATGAACACAGTATATGTTTCCATTTGTTTGTGTCTTCCTTGATTTCATTCTTCAGTGTTATGTAGTTTTCTGCATGCAGGTCTTACATCTCCATGGTTAGGTTTATTCCTAGGTATTTTATTTTTCTTTTTGCTATATCAAATGGGATTTTTTTCTTGATTTCTGCTTCTGCTGTTTTATTGTTGGTATACAAAAATGCCTTTGATTTCTGCATATTGACTTTGTATCCCGCTGTTTTGCCAAATTCATTTATTAGGTTGAGCAGTTTTTGGGTAGAGTCTATAGGATTTTCCATGTACACTATCATATCGTCTGCAAACAATGACAGTTTTGTTTCCTCCTTTCCGATTTGGATGCCTTTTATTTCCTTTTCTTGTCTGATTGCTGTGGCTAGAACTTCCAAAACTATATTGAATAGAAGTGGTGAAAGTGGACAACCTTGCCTTCTTCCTGACCTTAGTGGAAAAGCTTTTAGTTTTTGTCCATTGAGTATGATCTTGGCTGTAGGTCTCTCATATATGGCCTTTATTATGTTGAGGAATGCTCCCTCAATTCCCACTTTGCTGAGTGTTTTGATCATAAATGGGTGCTGTACCTTGTTAAATGCTTTTTCCGCATCTATTGATATCATCATGCGATTTTTGTCCTTGCTTTTGTTTATGTGATGTATTACATTTACTGATTTGCGAATGTTGAACCATCCTTGCATCCCTGGGATGAATCCCACTTGGTCATGGTGTATGATCTTTTTAATGTATTGCTGGATGCGGTTTGCCAATATTTTGTTGAGGATTTTAGCGTCTATGTTCATCAGCTATATTGGCTTGAAGTTTTCTTTCTTTGTTGTGTCTTTATCTGGTTTTGGGATTAGGATGATGCTGGCTTCATAGAAGGAGTTTGTAAGTCTTCCATCACTTTGGATTTTTTGGAATAGTCTGTGAAGGATTGGGGTTAGTTCTTGCTTAAATGCTCTGTAGAATTCTCCTGTGAACCCATCTGGTCCAGGGTTTTTGTGTGTCGGGAGTTTTTTGATCACTGCTTCAATTTCATCTGTTGTTATTGGTCTGTTCAGGCTTTCTTCTTCTTCTTCATTGAGTTTTGGAAGATGATATTTTTCTAGTAATTTGTCCATTTCACCTAGGTTTTCAAATTTCTTGGCATATAGATCCTCATAGTAATTTCTTACAATCCTTTGTATTTCCGTGGTGTCAGTTGTAATCTCTCCTCTTTCATTTCTGATTATGTTTATTTGGATCCTCTCTCTTTTCTCCTTGATGAGCCTGCTTAAAGGCTTGTCGATTTTGTTTATCTTTTCAACAAACCAGCTCCTGGATTCATTGATCCTTAGAATTGTGCTTTTATTCTCTATGTCATTTAATTCTGCTCTGATCTTGGTTATTTCCTTCCTTCTACTAGCTCTGGGCTATCTCTGTTGTTGTTTCTCGAGTTCTTGTAGGCGTAGTGTTAGGTTGTTTGTTTGAAATGTTTCTATCTTTTTTAGGTAGGCCTGTATTGCTATGAACTTCCCTCTCAGGACTGCCTTTGCTGTGTCCCATAAATTTTGGGTTGTTGTAAATTCATTTTCATTTGTTTCCAGGAACTTTTTGATTTCTTCCTTGATTTTATTCTTGACCCATTCATTGTTTAATAGCATGCTATTCAGTCTCCATGATTTTGAGTGTTTTGGGTTTTTTTCCTTGGGTTTGGTTTCTAATTTCAGTCCCTTGTGGTCAGAGAAAATGCTTGGTATGATTTCAATTTTCTTGTATTTGTTGAGGCTTGTTTTGTGTCCTGTCATGTGGTCTATCTTTGAAAATGTCCCATGTGCGTTTGAATAGAATGTGTATTTAGCTTCTTTTGGATGCAGGGCTCTATATATATCAGTTAAGTCCATTTCATCTAGGGCATTGTTCAATGCCACAATATCTTTGTTGATATTTTGTTTAGATGATCTGTCCATTTTTGAGAGTGGAGTGTTAAAATCCCCTACTATAATTGTGTTGCTATCAATGTCTTTCTTGAAGTCTTCTAAGATTTTCTTTATGTATTTGGGTGCTCCAATGTTGGGTGCATATATATTTACTATGTTTATGTCTTCTTGGTGGAGTCTTCCCTTGAGTATTATGAAGTGACCTTCCGGGTCTCTCTTTATAGCTCTTTTTTTGAAGTCTATTTTGTCTGATATGAGTATTGCTACCCCGGCCTTTTTTTCCTGTCTATTTGCTTGGAAAATTTGTTTCTAACCCTTCACTTTCAGTCTGTGTATGTCTTTTGTCCTCAGGTGGGTCTCTTATAGGCAGCATATGTGTGGGCCATGCTTTCTTATCCATTCAGCTAGTCTGTGTCTTTTGATTGGAGCATTTAATCCATTTACATTTAAGGTTATTATGGATAGGTACTTATTCATTGCCATTTCTGTACCTATGTTCCTCTCTGTCTCTCTCTTTTCCTTCCTTTTCTTAGAGCAGTCCTTTTAGCATCTCTTGCAGCACTGAATTGGTGCATGCATATTCTTTTAGACTTCTTTTGTCTTGGAAGCTCTTTATTTGGCGTTCTATCTTGATTGAGAGCCTTGCTGGGTAAAGCAGCCTAGGTTGCAGGCGTCTGGTTCTCATTACTTGGAATAATTCTTGCCATTCTCTTCTGGCTTGGAGTGTTTCCATTGAGAAGTCAGAAGCTAACCTTATTGGGGCTCCCTTGTATGTTACTTCCTTCTTCTCCCTTGCTGCCTTTAAGATTCTCTCTTTGTCTTGGAATTTTGCCATTTTAATGATGATGTGTCTTGAAGAGTGCCTCTTTGGGTTCCTCTTGATTGGGACTCTCTGT
>PVKM010032599.1:0-16331 GCA_004027735.1 Carollia perspicillata
GCCAGAAGCCCTTGCCTGCTTTATTAAAATAAAATTTATTTACTTTTAGAGAGAGGGTAAGGGAGGGAGAACAAGAGGAAGAGAAACATGAATGCCAGGTTGCCTCTCGTGCACCCCACTGGGGACCTGGCTTGCAACCCAGGCAGGTGCCCTGATTGCATATCAAACTGTCAAAGCTTTGGTTCACAGGTGGGCACTCCATCCACTGAGTCAAACCAGCCAGGGCTCCTTCTTACCTTCTTCAGTGCATCAATTTCTTGTATTGTTTTGCTTCGCCTGGGTGGTGGGGCCTCTCAGTTGTATCTGGAACTCCCAAAACTGTAAGGTATTCTCACCCTCATGTGGTTGTTAAAATAGGTATTTCCATGGAGACATGAGGGCTGGCACCTCCTATTCCACTGTCTTGTTCCTGTCAACCCAGATTGGTGATTATTTCATCTAAAGACAAACGTGGAGAAAGACCTTGAATTTCAAACCTGTATTTTGATTTTCTAGGATACCAAATAAAACCAGGAATCGAATGAAAGTTACGGCGAAAACAGCCTTCAGTTGGATTGATGCTACCCCTTCTTGGTGAACTTTGCTCAGGGATTGGAAGGCCAAGCTCACAGTCAAGTCCCATTGGGCCTTTTCCATCCTGATATTTAAATGCTAAGTCTTTTTTTTCCTTTTAGTTCTGTATCACCCTATTGTCTGTTGCATTTCCATCAACACATTCTTAGGACTGGAAATAAATTGAGTTGGTTAAAGAAAGAGAAGCAAATCTCTTGCAAAGAGACCCCCAGGATAAATCGCAAAGACTGGTCAGTGTGAATGGAATTACTCACTACGTCACACATGCTCATTGGTGTTCGAGTGTTCACTCTGCCTGTGCATCAGAGTACAGTGAGAAAGCTCTGGTCTTGGCCTCCAGCTGGAGGGAGAGATGGGTTTTGCACTAGTTTCTTGATTGCGCTGGAACCAGTCACCAGAAACTTAGAGGCCAAACAGCGAGCTTATTATCCTGCAGTCTGGAGGTGAGAGGTCTGATATGAGGCTCCCTGGAACAATACTAATGAGCCCCGTGTCTGTCAGCACACTCAGATCATCTTCTGAGTCCTTTCTCAGTGTTTTAAGATTTTCTCCTTGGTAGTCTTCTCGTGTATTCTTGGTTGTTAATTCCTATGTACTTTCACCAGTTTGTTTGTTTCACAGTGTAGAATATTTATGTTTAAAATTAGCCAGCTGGACTCAGTTAGAGGACCCAACTTTTGTTGGCTACTTCCAAATGATCATATGAGGAAGGCAGGTGAATATATGCCTTCTTCTCTCCATGAGGCCTGAGCAGGGTATGGGCCTTGGCCACATCCATGTCGTAGAGCCTCCTCACAGCCTGTTTGGCCGGGTGCTTGTTGGCCTTGACACCCACAGTGAACACAAGTGTGCTGTTGTCTTCCATCTTCTTCATGGCTCCCTCAGTTCAGGGAGACACGATGATGGCAGAGTGATCAAGCGTGTGTCTCCTGAGGTGGACATTAAGGCTGCCTCCTGAGCTGCAGTGTTTGACCATGGAAAGATCTATGGAATACAGACTTTTTTCCTGTGTGGCTTTTTACGCCTTTCAACTCTGTTTACTTTGCTTTCAAAGCCTTTGCTTTGGCTTTGGCTTTGGATTTGGAGGGGGCAGGAACTTCCTTTTCCCTGAGGGTACTATCTTCATGAAAAGGCTGGTTGTTTTTTTTTAACAATTGGTTATTATCATGAGTGTTTGCTCATGATATACAGAGTCAAATACTATTGATTTTTGTGGGTCTAATACTTTGGCAATGTTGTTGAATTGTCCAATAATTGTAATGAATTCATTCCAATACTTTGTGGACTCCTGCCTTTATATGGATATGGTCATATTGCAAAGAGTGCAAAACTACCTTCTCTAATCCTTAGGCTCTTCTCTCTCTTTTTTTCTCTTCTCCTTGTAACGTTAGCCAGAACCTCCAGGGATGGTTAAATATTGAAACCATACTTTATGTACTTAAAATTAGCACAGAAATAAGGCCCATTCCACTATTTTCATACTGCCTGTGAGCCGAGGCTCTTGCAATTAACACAATATGAGGAAAACTATTTTTTACACCAGTGCAGTAAATTTACAAGAATTTTATTCAAAAACAGAATCCATTCCTCTTAGTAATACATCTGTGTTTACAAAAAAATTGTTGTCAGGTATCTCTTTTAAATTTTATCAAAAAATTTTGAGATGTTCTTTCTCTATTATTGTGTTAGTACCACATACTACCTTCATTTTGCCTCTTGTCCTGCAAGACCTAAAATGCCGGTATTTCCCACTCAGCCCTTCAGAGAGGGACTTCACTGACCCCTTCTCTGTACTGTGGCCTTTTTCCTGACCACTCTTTCCGCTGTCGATTTGTGCTGCAATGTCCCCCAAATGCATGAGTTTGTCAAATTGAGCCCCTCAGAGCACCTTCCATAAAATGAACATGAAAGTGTCTAATTTCAAGATTCAGGTGATATGGTTTTTACGTATTTTATTTATTTACATTTTGAGAAAGCAGAAGGGAGGGAGAAGAAAAATCGATGTGAGAGAGAAACATGGATCTGTTGACTCTTATATGCATCCTGACTGGGAAAGGAACCTGCAACCCAGGCATGTGCCCTGGTGGGGAATGAAACCAGTGACTTTTGCAGGATAACACCCAAGCAACTGAGCCACTGGTCAAGGCTCAGGAAATGTTTTTAAGTTGCCTTCTTACTTTTCCCCTGGAATGACTTCAAGCTGAATGGAGGAAACATAGATAAATGTCAAATAAACTTCCAGTGTAAATGTCAAGCCAGGACACCCTAAGTCTATCTGGCATTTCAAGAGCAACAAGGGACACTCCAGATCTCCCTTCCCAGCTTTGGCCACTCTGCCAGCTGAGTCTTTGATCCCAGGACACACTTGAGTCGAAAGTGTCGGCTCCTGGTATCAAGAAGATACCAGCTATTGTGCTTTTTAAAAATATATACATTATATTGATCATGTTATTATAGTTGTCCCATTCCCCCCCCATTTCTTCCCCTACACCCTGCACATGCCCTGACACTCACATTCCCCACCCTCCTTAGTTCATATCCATGGGTCCCACATAGAAGTTCTTTGGCTTCTCCTTTTCCTATTCTATTCTTAACCTGTCTGTTTTTTTACGTACCATTTATGCTACTTACTCTCTGCACCTTTTTCCCATTCCTCCCTCCCCTTTACCTGCTGATAACTCTCCATGTGTTCTCCATTTCTGTAATTGTGTTCCTGATCTACTTGTTTCCTTAGCTTATTTTCTTTTTTTAGTTTAGGTTGTTGATAATTGTGAATTTGTTGTCATTTTAATGTTCATAGTTTTGAACTTGTTCTTTTTCTGAGATAAGTTTGTTTAACATTTAATATAAAAGTCTTGTTGGTGATGAACTCCTTTAACTTCAGCTTATATGGGAAGCACTTTATCTGCCCTTCCATTCCACACGATATCTTTGCTGGATAGAGTCATTTTGGATGCAGGTCCTTACATTTCATGACTTTTGAATACTTCTCTCCAGCCCCTTCTTGCCTGTAAGGTTTCTTTTGAGAAATCAGATAACAGCCTTAGGGGAACACCTTTGTAAGTAATTGTCTCCTTTTTTTCTTGCTGCTTTTAAGATTCTCTTCTTCTCTATAATTTTGGGTAATGTAATTATGATGTGCCTTGGGGTGTTTCCCTTGGGTCCAACTTCTTCTGGTCTCTCTGAGCTTCCTGAACTTCCTGGAAGTCTATTTTGTTTGCCAGATTGGAGAAACTCTCTTTCATTATTTTTTTAAAATTGTTTTCAATTTATTGCTCCTGTTCTCCTTCTGGTAGCCCAATGATTTGGATGTTGGAACCTTTAAAGTTGTCCTAGCTCTTTCCTCCCCACTGGAGTCGACTCCTGGTACAGGAGAGGATGCTGAGGCCCCAATGTGTTCTGTGGGTGACAGTTCTCACAGTGCAGCCTCAGACCAGCAGCATCAGAATCCTAGCACTAATGCACCCCATTTCCTCTTGAAGCAATGGGAGCTGGGCTGTCCTGTGAGTGCTGATGACTGTTCCATAAAACTCTCATCTCCTCCTCCATGAGAGACACTTATTTCAGAGTAGGTGGAAGCTGGGAACGCCAGGATACCCGCTGGAAGAGGAAACCCAACAACAAAGGAACCACCAACGGATAACAACAGAAGAACGTGAAGGAGGGAGTGGACACCACACTAACCTCAATCTAGGACCTATCTGGAAATACAACTAAATAGTGGAGAAATTTCCCAGACAAACAAATGAACAAGGGCAAGAGAGAACCCTCAAAATCTTGTACACATGAAAGAACTAGCTTCAAAACAACCTGCCCTCACCAGCAAAACAAAATATAAGAGGTGGTGGACAGAGTGACCCTAAGTTAACCAGCTCGGGGGAAGGAAACACCAAAGAAGACCCCAAAACAATAACAACCCAAAGACAAACACAGAGCCAACTTAAAAGACAGCCTAAGATCGGTGAGCTCAGGAGATCAGGGAGACTGCACTACTGAATCTCACAGGTATTCTACCACAGAAGTTCACACCATAAACCCAAGGAGACAGAATAGATCAATTTAAGAAGCTGAGGCTAGCAAGAGGAGTCTCACTAACAATGGGGAGACAAAGAAACAGTCCCCAAATGAAAGGAAAAGAGGAAGCCTCAGAAAGAATGCTAAATTAAATAGAGGCAATTCAACTATCAGATATTGAGTTCAAAGCAATGGTTATCAGGAAAGTCAATGAACTCATAGTGAATTACCAGAAACTACAGGGAAACTACAATGAACTCACTGCAAACTACGTCAACATGAAAAAGGAAATATAAACTATCAACAAGGGCCAAGAGGAAATGAAGAATACAATTTTTGAACTGAAGAACATAGTAGAAAGAATCAAAAGAGGATTGATGAAGCAGAAGATAGGATCAGTGAGCTGGAGGACAAAGTAGAAAAAAAAAAAAACACCCAGAAAGAGCAAGAAAAGGAAAAGAGGCTTGGAGAGAATGAAGAGGGATTAAGAAAAATGCAGGACAATATGAAGCATAATAATATCCATATAATAGGAATACCAGGAGAAGAAGAAGAGGAAGGGACAGAAAACCTATTTGAAAAAGTAATGATGGAAAACTTCCCTAATTTGATGAGAGAAAACATCACACAAATCCAGGAAACACAGAGAGTCCCAAACAACAGGAACCCAAAGAGGCCCACTTTAAGTCACATCATCATTAAAAAGGCAAAATTCCAAGGCAAAGAGAGAATCTTATTGCTTTGAACTCAATATCTGATAGTTGAGTTGCCTCTATTTCATTTAGCATTCTTTCTGAGGCTTTCTCCTTTCCTTTCATTTGGGGATTGTTTCTTTGTCTTCCCATTGTTAGTGAGACTCTTCTTGTTACCTCTGCTTTTTACATTGATCTATTCTGGCTCCTTGGGTTTATGATGTGAACTTCTGTGGTAGAATACCTGTGAGATTCAGTGGTTCAGTCCCTAGAAATAACATAGAAGGGAGCCCCAATAAATTTAGCACCTGACTTCTCAATGGAAATGCTCCAAGCCAGAATATAATGACAAGAAATATTCCAAGTAGTGAGAACCAGAGGACTGCAACCAAGTCAACTTTATTCAGCAACGCTCTCAATGAAGATAGAAGGCCAAATAAGGAGCTTCCCAGACAAAAGAAGTCTAAAAGAATACACCTCCACCAAACCAGCTCTGCAAGAGATGCTAAAGGGATTGATTTAAGGAAAGTAAGGAAAAGAGAGAGAGAGAGAGAGAGAGAGAGAGAGAGAGAGAGAGAGAGAGAGAGAGAGAGAGAAACACAGGTATGAAAATGGCAATGAACAAGTACCTATCTATAAAAACCTTAAACATAAATGGAGTAAATGCTCTATCTAAAGACATAGAATAGCTCAATGGATAAGAAAGCATGACCCACACATATGCTACCTACAAGAGACACACCTCAGGATAAAAGACCTACACTTGCTAAAAGTGAGGGCTGGAAGCAAATTTCCTAAGCATATGGACAGGAAAAAAAGGTGGGGTAGCAATACTCATATCAGACAAAATAGACTTCAAAAAAAGAGCCATACAGAGAGACCCAGAGGGTCACTTCATAATACTCAAGAGAAGAATCCACCAAGAAGACATTAACATTGGAAACATATATGCAGCCAATATAGAAGCACCTGAATACACAAAGAAAATCTTAGATTACTTCAGGAAAGATATTGACATCAACACAATTATAGTAGGGATTTTAACACCCCACTGCCAAAAAAGGAGAGATCTTCCAAACAAAATATCAACAAAGATATTGTAGTATTGAACAATGCCCTAAATGAAATGGACTTAACTGATATATACAGAGCCCTTCATACCAAAGAGGCCAAATACACACTCTTTTCAAATGCATTTGGAACATTTTCAAAGATACACCACATGATAGGACACAAAACCAGCCTCAACAAATTCAAGAAAATTGAAATCATACCAATCATTTTCTCTGACCACAAGGGACTGAAATTAGAAACGAACCCCAAGGAAAAAAACCCAAAACACTCAAAATCATGGATCTTGAATAGCATGCTATTAAACAATGAATGGGTCAAGAATGAAATTAGGGAGGAAATAAAAAAGTTTCCGGAAACAAATAAAAATGAACTCACAACAACCCAATAGTTATGAAACAAAGCGAAGGCAGTCCTAAGAGGGAAGTTCATAGCAATACAGGCCTACCGAGAAAAGTTAGAAACATTTCAAACAAACAACCTAACCCTACAGCTACAAGAACTCGAGGAACAACAACAAAGACAGCCCAGAACCAGTAGAAGAAAGGAAATAACCAAGATCAGAGCAGAATTAAATGACATAGAGACTAAAAGCACAATACTAAGGATCAATGAATCCAGGAGCTGGTTTTTTTGAAAAAGTAAACAAAATCGACAATCCTTTAAGCAGGCTCATCAAGAAAAAAAAGTGAGAGGACCCAAACAAACATAATCAGAAATGAAAGAGGTGAGATTACAACTGACACCCAGAAATACAAAGCATTGTATTAAATTATTTTGAGGAGGTGTATGCCAAGACATTTGAAAACCTAGGTGAATTGAACAAATTTCTAGAAAAATATAATCTTCCAAAACTAAAAAAAGAAGAAGCAGAAAGCCTGAACAGACCAATAACACATGATGAAATCAAAGCAGTAATCAAAAAAATCTCGACACACAAAGCCCAGGACCAGATGGTTTCACAGGAGAATTCTACAGAGCATTTAAGGAACAGCTAACCCCTATCCTTCACAGATGATTCCAAAAAATCCAAAATAATGGAAGACTCCCAAACTCTTTTTATGAAGCCAGCATCATCCTAATCCCAAAACCAGATAAAGACACAACAAAGAAAGACAATTTCAGGCCAATATCGCCGATGAACATAGACGCTAAAATCCTCAAGAAAATATTGGCAAACCGCATCCAGCAATACATTAAAAAGATCATACACCATGACCAAGTGGGATTCATCTCAGTGATGCAAGGATGGTTAAATATTCACAAATGACTAAATGTAATACATCACATAAACATAAACAAAGACAAAAATCACATGATCATATCAATGGATGCAGAAAAAGCATTTGCCAAGGTACAACACCCATTTATGTTAAAAACACTCAGAAAAGTGGGAATAGAGGGAGCATTCCTCAACATATTAAAGGCCATATATGAGAGACCTGTAGCCAACATCATACTCAATGGACAAAAAATAAAAGCTTTTCCACTAAGATAATGAACAAGACAAGGTTGTCCACTTTCACCACTTCTACTCAATATAGTTTTGGATGTTTTCGCCACAGCAATCAGACAAGCAAAGAAAATAAAAGGCATCCAAATCAGAAAGGAGGAAACAAAACTGTCACTGTTTGCAGACGATATGATAGTATGCTTGGAAAATCCTATAGACTCCACCCAAAAACTCTTTGACCTAATAAATTAATTTGGGAAAACATTGGGGTACAAAGTCAATATCCAGAAATCAAAGGCATTTTTGTATACCAACAATGAAGCAGCAGAAGCAGAAATCAAGAAAAAAATCCCATTCGATATAGCAAAAAGAAAAATGAAATACCTAGGAATAAACCTAACCAGGGAAATAAAATACCTATATGTAGAAAACTATACAACACTGAAGAATGAAATCAAGGAAAATACAAAGAAATAAAAACATATGCCGTGTTCATTGATTGGAAGAATTAACATCATCAAACTGTCCATATTACCCAAAGCAATGTACAGATTCAATGCAATACCTATCGAAGTACCAATGGCATATTTCACAGACATAGAACAAACACTTCAAAACTTTATATGGAACTATAAATGACCCTGAAGTGTAGCTGCAACTTTGAGAAGGTAGAACAAAGTAGGAAGGATCACAATACCTGATACCAAACTATATTAGAAAGCCAATGTAATCAAAAGAGCCTGGCACTGGCATAAAAACAGGCACATAGACCAATGGAGGAGAACAGAGAGCCCAGAAATAAACCCAAGTCTCTATGTTCAGTTGATATTCTACGAAGGTTGCAACAACATAAAATGGAATTAAAATAGTCTCTTCAACAAATGGTGTTGGGAGAACTGGATAGCTACGTGCAAAAAAAAATGAAACTCGAGCACCAATTTACACCATACAGAAAAATAAATTCAAGGTGGGAAAATTGACTTAAATAGAAGCCATGACACCATTAAAATCCTAGAGAAGAACATAGGCAGGAAAATCTCAGATATCTCATGCAGCAACATTTTTATTGATATGTCCCCTAGAGCAAGGGATATAAAGGAAACATTAAACAAATGGGATCTCATCAAAATAAAAAACTTCTGCACAGCTAAAGAAAACAGCATTAAAATAAAAAGAGAACCAACTGTATAGGAAAACATATTTGCCAATGATACATCAGACAAGGGTTTAATCTCCAAAATATACAAAGAACTTACATGACTCCACTCCAAGAAGATAAACTACCCAATTAAAAGAGGGGCATAAAACTTGGACAGACATGTCTTCAAGGATGACACAAAGAGGATTCAGAGACACATGAAAAGATGCTCAATATCGCTAGCCATCAGAGAAATGCAAATTAAAACCACAATGAGATACCACTTGACACCGGTAAGAATGGCCATCATAAACAAAGCAACAAACAACAAGTGTTGGAGAGGTTGTGGAGAAAAGGGGACCCTCGGTCACTGTTGTTGGGATTGCAGACTGGTACAACCACTATGGAAAACAGTATGGAATTTTCTAAGAAAACTAAAAATGGATGTGCTTTTTGACCCAGCAATTCCACTGCTAGGATTATACCATAAGAACTCTGAAACACCAATCCAAAAGAACCTATGCACCCCAATGTTCATAGCAGCACAATTTACAATAGCTAAGTGTTAGAAAGTAACCTAGATGCCCATAAGTAAATGAATGGATCAAAAAACTATGCTACATAAACACTGGAATTCTATGCAGCAGAAAGAAAGAAGGAGCTTCTACCTTTTGCTACAGCATGGATGGATCTGGAAAACATTATGCTGAGTGACATAAGCCAGGTGGTGAAAGACAAATACCATATGATCTCACCTTTAACAGGAACCTGAGCAACTAAACAAACAAGCAAACAAAATATAACCAAAGACATTGAAATAGAGAACAGGCTGACAGTCACCAGAGGGGAGAGGGTAGGGAATTTTAGGGGGAAAGGGGAAGGGATTACAGGAACAAGTATAAAGGACACATGGACAAAAACTAAGGGGGGTGGAAATGGGACGGAGGTGGGAAGCACTACGGAGGGCGGACTGGGATGGGAGTAAAAGACAGAAAACTGTACTTGAACAATAATTAAAATAAAATTTTAAAAAAGATTAAATTATGCCCCGACTGGTGTAGCTCAGTGGATTGAGCTCGGGCCTGTGAAGCAAATGGTTACTGGTTCAATTCCCATTCAGCGCACAGGCCTCGATTTCAGGCCAGGTCCCCAGTAGGGGACACCTGAGAGGCAAACACACATTGATGTTTCTCTCCCACTCTTTCTCCTTCCCTCCCCTCTCTCTAAAAATAAATAAAAATCTATATTTTTAAAAAGATTAAATTAAAAAAAAAAAACCTCCCACACATAAAAGCCCTGGATCAGATGATTTCACAGGAAAATTCTACAGAGCATTTAAGGAAGACCTAACCGTATCCTTCACAGATTATTCCAAAAAATCTAAAATAATGGAAGACTCCCAAACTCTTTTTATGAAGCCAGCATCATCCTAATCCCAAAACCAGATAAAGACACAACAAAGAAAGACAACTTCAGGCCAATATCACTGATGAACACAGATGCTAAAATCCTCAACAAAATATTGGCAAACTGCCTCCAAATATACATTAAAAAGATCATACACCATGACCAAGTGGGATTCATCCCAGGAATGCAAGGATGGTTCAGTATTCAGAAATCACTAAATGTAATACATCACATAAACAAATGGAAAGACAGAAATCACATGATCATATCAATAGATGCGGGAAGAGCTTTTGATAAGGCACAGCACCCATTTATGATAAAAACACTCTGCAAAGTGGGAACAAGCTCTTTGGCTGATGATTCCAAAGTCCCACTATTGTATTTGGAATACAACTCAAGTTTTCCATACAGATGGTTAAAAAATGGTGTGCTACTTTTTTAATGTAAACATAAGTTTTTTTCCCCAAACTGCCAAAAGCCTTATATGGAGAGGTACAAATATTCGATGAATATTTGGGCATTAAGGATGAAAACTGGGTGGGAGAACATTCTGTGGCAGATGCCTTCATTTATCTCTCTCTCTCTCTCTCTCTCTCTCTCTCTCTCTCTCTCTGTCTGCCTGCCTGTCTGCCTATTTGTATATACAAAATAGTGAGATATTGCTTCACTTGCACACAGGCTCCCGACTGGACAGGGAGGCAATACAGAGAAGGGCATGAGGAGGGATGGAGAGTGCTCTGCATGCAGAAAGGATTGGGTGGGTGGTTGGGGCCTTCTCCCAGCATAAATGTACAGGCAGGAGCTGAGCTACATTCACCCAGGCAGGAGAGAATTGGAGGCCAAAGTTATCTGTCAGTGCTGCCTGTGTGTGGGGAGTGGGGTGCTGGGAGTCTGTTTCTGCCTGCTCCAGTATCCCCCACCTCTGCCCCAGTCACCTGCTCCTCAGGTTTCAGCCCAGAGTGGGGGTCTAAGTGGGGACCAGGGCCAACTAGAATAAGTGGCTAGACAGTGAGGGAATTAATCACTTCTTGCCGTCTGTTGTGAGACATTGAATAAGGCTGCTTGGTGGGCACATCCTTTGCCTCTGGTCGGCCTTGTCCAGCCTACCACCCTCCCTGCCCTGATGAGACACAGATCAGGACCCCAAAAAAACAGATGCAGCAGCTGGTCTTCAAGTTTTTCTGGGGTGATAAGAGAGAAACAGGAGGTGCTGCTTGACTCCTGTTGTTCCTAAGCCCCAGCTGAGTGTGCAGAGGTTAGTGGGAGGATGACAGTCAGTCAGAGGAACAGAGAGGGTCAGATCAGGGGAAACATCACCGTGAAAAATGAGTGAAGGCCAAAGACGTGCATGCGCACTTGGAGAGGTCTGGGGTGCTCACAGGTTCTGGCAGCACTGCACCTGGTTAGGTTTCTGCCCATTGGTAGAGGTTGGCACACTGACGTCCACCATATTGTTTCTGGGGGATTTATGATGGGCTGTATGTTCTGTGATCTGCTTCTGTGACACGGATGTGTTAGATCTCTGAAGAATGTTCCTGAAACCTTCCTCTACAGTGGTAGAGTCCAAGGCTGAGGTCTGGATGAAGGGCAAGTTGTTCTATTCTAAAGAATGGGCCTCCACAGTGGGTATGGCCCGCATATGGTGCAGGTCACTGTTTTTGCCCACAAGAAAGATGTCTATGTGGAGTTCACAGCCTTTGCCACCATTTGTCAAGCTCAGTTCCTCCAGATCAGAGCAAGGACAACCTCTTGCTCATCCATGGTGTCTAAGGTTATACAGACCTCAAAATAACAGTGACTAGAGATCTGTTCATTGTGAACTAGGCAGGTTCACTCAAGGGGCTTTGAAGACTCTTGAAAGCAGGCCACAGATAGGGTGCCACAAGTTTTAGGTTCACCCCCCTGTGCCCAGCTCCTCCTGTGACATGGGCTTCTCTATTTTGGGATCAGAAGAAGACCATTGCAAGAGGGAGAAGTGACTCAGATTTTAAGAAGCCTCAGCCATGGGCACAGGAGCCTCAATCACAACATTCTCCTCACCAGGAACCCTCTGCCCATATGCTCTCCACATCTGCACACTCTGCCTATAGTGCACGACCCCGAACTGTCCCCAAGACCCACCGTTTCAGGAGTAATTCTCTGACCCCACCAGCTCAGCAGTGCCAGATGTTTGTCTGAGGTTTCTACACATACCGTCTCATTGAGTCCCAACAGCCATCTATAGACAGGTACCATTGTCCCCATAAGGGGACACTAAAGATATTGGAGGTTAAATTTGTCACCATGGCATGCATACAAGGAACAGAGATATGAATGAAGCCCAGGTCTACGTGAATCCAAAGCCTGTGTTTGAAAGCATTTTCTATGTGACACCACCTCCCAGAGAGCACCCTATTTTCTGACCCACAGAGGTCCAGACTTCGTCTTACCCACTTGGGTTTCTGCATCAGCTTGTAGACACAAGTGTGTGTATGGACGACGTCTTCCATCTCTCCCCTTCTCCCAGAGACCTGTGGGTTATGACGAGGTTCATGTAGTGACTAAACATTTGTTCCTTCATTGTGGTTGAGTTCAAACAACAAGGAGAAGAAGTTAAAATGTATTCAATACCAGACACCATACCTTCCATACATTATTTTACTCAGCCCTATTCTAATTGGCACTATTAGAATGATTCTTGACAGGTTTTGTCATCTTTTGTACACACAGTTTCTTTGTTTCAGAGGCTGGCTACAATAAAATGACTCACCCACTGCCTCCCAGGACGTGAGCAGTGGAAGCTTGTTTGTCCACACACCCCATTTCCCAGTGGATTTCCATTCTTGGCACACATCATTGGCTTTCTTATATCACGGTTGAATGTGATTCCAAATGGCAGCCTTTCATGGCATCCACCATCTCTTATTTGTTTTGAGTGTTTGTATTGTGTAATTTCAGGTCAGTAATTAGTACATCTGGAAGAGATGATCCCCAGGAACACTACTGGCCTCCCATCAATGAATGGAGAGCATCAGTGGAGTGGGAGGGGAAAGGCAGGGCCCAGCGGACCGAAAACTGGGCCCAGAAACAATATAGAGGCAGTGCCGCCGGATCACAGAGCAACCATAACAATAAGACTCACTCCGAGTGACCATCGCTGAGTCAGTGCTGTTCCTCCCAAGATGAAGCTGCTCCTGCTATTTCTGGGGCTGACCGTGGTCTGTGCCCATCATGAAGTGAACCACGATGCTGTGACAAGCAACTTCGAACTGTGAAAGGTAGAGTCAGGGGAATGAAAAGAGTTTAGACTTTGGGGATGGGTTAGGGGATTCTGAAGCGAGGTGGCCCTCCTGGAGAGTGAGGGTTTTGATGTTAGACAAAGGGTGTGGTTCTTATCTTGGATCACGAGCAGTTGTAGCATGTGGAAAGATGACAACCCTTGGGGACCTCTGTTCTCACTGCGGGGACAGTGGAGAGAAACCCCATGTAGGGTGCCAATTGACGTGAGTTCTGATTCCATCTTCACATCACCACTATGAGGCCTGGCCCCAGGGCCAGAGCTCAAGGAGAGAGGGTTCATTCAGTGTCTCATCTCTTCTTTTCTTTCCCAAACATTTTACTGATTTATTGCAGATTTCAGGGGAGTGGTATACCATTCTCTTAGCCTCAGATGTGAAGGAAAAGGTAGAAGAAAATGGTAGCATGAGAATGTTTGTGAAATACATCCGGGCCTTGGATACCTCTACTCTGTTACTTAAATACCATAAAAAGTAAGTATGGAGTTTTCACTTGGGGAAAGAAGCTGAGTATGGTCTTTGAGGTTTGCACACACCCACACACGCACACACACGTATCCACATTCCTGTATGCACTTACATTGTGGGCCTGTGTCCCAAACAGCAGCCCTAATGAGGCATTTATATTTTACTTGATCAACCAGAAGATTCTTTAGATTCAAGGGCCAGAATTGCTGACAGGAATAGGTTTTAACGTGAATAAAGGTAGTAGGGGCAGAAGGGTGCGAGTCATAAGTAGTGTGACAATGTAGTTTAGATAAGAGGGTAGGGTGAGGATCATGAGCCTGGCTCTCTCATAAAACTATCTCGTACTAGTTGTGTGACCTAGAAATTTTCTCTTTTTCCACCCCAATTATGCCTTGGGTAAAAGAATTATCATAATTCTTTCCTGTGGATTTTGTGTGTGTGTGTGTGTGTGTGTGTGTGTGTGTGTGTGTGTGTGTGTGTGTGTGAGTGCTAAGTGAGGTAATGTTTGTACATCATTTATCTGAGATGCTGGCATATCTGAACCCTCAGCCAAGTATCCAGAGGGGTACCTAGAGCAGTAGTGACAGTGGGAAGTGGTGGTAGAGGAATAGTGATATCAGTAGTTGACTCATTCTTAAAGTAGTAAATAAAGTAAAACAAGAAAATACAGCTCTTTCAAAGTATTGCCAAAGGCTTCAATAGTTCCTTGAAATGGGACACTGAGGTTACAGGTGAAGAGAGAGGCAGCCAGTCTCTCAGTATCTCATGGGGATCACTCAGCTCATTCTGTTTCACAGGGTCAATGAAGAATGTACTGATATTACTTTCGTGAGTGATGAAACAGAAGAGAAAGGTGTATATAGTGTTACCTGTAAGTATACATTTTAAAAAGTCTTTGAAAATTCTCCTTCCAATGGAAAGAAATTTACTAAATTCCAATGTCTTTAGCATCAAGATTCATTTCTGATTCATGGTATTTAGGATATAGATATGAGGCATGTAATAGCCAATATTCTATAATATTTGGGGGAACCTTGTTTGTAAAAGCCAAGGCCTGACACACAAGACCATGAGAATAAGATTGCTGTGTTGTCATGTGTACCATGGGCTACAAAAGAAAAGTGGCCCACAAAAAAATAAATTCTTAGAGAGCTTCTGACTCCATGTCCACCTTGAAAGCTTCTGGTGGCAATTACCACAGCACCTTGGCCCCACAGGGTACCTATATGTAATACCAGAGGAGCTCCTTGAAAAGACAGAGACACACACTACACAGACATGGCCGAGGGAGGTTGGTGAGCCTCAGAGGAAGGAATAGAAACCCAGTTGCAGCTGTGGCTGAATTTCCTACCATTAGGAATCCAGGTACCAAAGGGCTGTCATTTCCACCCTGAAAGTCACCAGATGATGCCTAGGGGGAAATGGAAGGCTCAGATATCACCTTTCCCTCTTCCAGGATATGCACTGGAATTTGTTTAGTAAAAGAGAATAGGTAAAGAGTTTCATTGCTTCCCATGGACCTAAGAAGTTCTGACCTGTGTTCTGTTTCCTCCACAGATGGTGGATACAATACCTTTCACATAACTGAAGCAGTGTACAATGACTATCTTATTTTTTATGTCTTGAATTCCAATACAGGGGAAAATACCCAAATGATGGAGCTCATTAGTAGATTATTCTCATGGTGATATTTACCTTATAGTGGGCTGCAGATAAAAAGATTCTCCCAGTCTTCTCCTGGGCCACCTGTCCTCCCCCAAAGAGAGGTCCTGACCATGAGTAACCCCCAGGCTCGGCAGTGATGGGAAGGTGATGAAATCTCTCACTGTGCAGAAGGACATCCTAAAAATGTCAAAGTCAAGACAGGCAACATTCCTCCCTTACTTCTGCCTAAGCACCAGTCAGTGCCATCTATCCCCATTATCTACGCCCCCTGTACCAAGGGCCTCCATGAGCAACACAAAGTCACAGCCATTACTGTCATTCTTCCCATAGCCCGAACCCCAGATGTGAGTCCAGAACTCAAGAAAAGGTTTGAAGTACTTTGCCAAGACCATGGAATCCCAAAGGAAAACATACTGGACGTGACCAATGCTGGTATGTTTAGCTCTCCCTAGTTTCTTCTTCCTAAGTCCCCATGTTATTGATTGGAGAAAAGCAGGAGAAGGTAACACCTCTCATTAATGGATCCCCACAGTCCTACCCTAGAAACTCATTTGGTTTTTCTTTGGGAAATAAGG
>PVKM010032600.1:0-16329 GCA_004027735.1 Carollia perspicillata
GTATGCTTGTATTCACATTTTTAATTATTAAGAGTTCTCACTTATTCCTTTTTCCTACATTTTCTTTTCATTCTGTAGGTGGAATACAATGTATTTCTGAGTTTTTGTAAGTTTTTATTTAAAAGTACATGGACCCTGACTGTGTCTTTTACTTCCTTGGTTAGGTTTATTCCTATGTATCTTATTAATTTTGAAGCAATTGTGAATGGGATTGTTCTTAATTTCCCTTTTTTTAGTTGGCCATTATCATGTAAAAATGCAACTGGTTTCTAGATATTCACTTTTTACCCTGCTACTTTACTAAATTCATTTATCAGTTGTAGCAGTTTCTTGGTAGAATCTGTAGGGTTCTTTGTGTACAATATTATGTCATCTGCAAATAATGACAGTTTTAATCATTCCTTTCCAATTTGGGTGCCTTTATTTCTTCTTCTTATCTGATTGCTATGGCTAGGAATTCCAGTACTATGTTAAATAAGAGGGGTGAAAGTGGACATCCTTGTCTTGTTCCTTGTCTTAAGGGGTACACTTGCAGTTTTGCCCTTTGAGTGAGATGTTAGCAGTGGGTTTGTCACATATGGCCTTTATTATGTTTAGGTACTTCCTCTCTTCCCACTTTGCTGAGAGTTTGTCATAAATGGATGCTAGGTTTTATCAAATGCTTTGTCAGCATCTATTAATATGACCATTTAGTTTTTATCCTTTATTTTATTTATGTGGTATATCATATTTATTGATTTTCAAATGTTGTGACACCCTGGCATTCCTGGAATAAATTCCACTTAATCATAGTGCACAATTTTTTTGATGTATAGTTGTATTTGGTTTGCTAATATTCTGGTGAGGATTTTAGCACCTCCTCATCAGGGATATTGGCCTATACATTTTTTTCATTATAGTTTATTCATCTGGTTTTGGAATTAGGATAATGTTGGCTTCATAAATGGCTTATGGCCTCATAAATGGCTTATCACCTCACACTGGTCAGATTGTCTATCATCATTGAATCAACAAACAAGTACCAGCAAGGATGTTGAGAAAGGAGACCTTTTTGCATTGCTGGTGGCAATGTTGATTCCCACCAACAATTTGGTACAGCCACTGTGAAAAGTAATGTAAAGATACCTCAGAAAAATTAAAAATAAAACTGCCTTATGACCCAGATATTCCATTTCTGAAAATTTATCCCAAGAAACCCAAAACAGTAATTTGGAAGAACATAAGCACCCCTATGTTCATTGCAGTGTTATTCACAATCACCAAGATATGGAAGCTGCCCAAATATCCATCAGTAGGTGAGTAGATAAAACAACTATGGGACATTTTCACAATGGAATACTACTTGGCTGTAAAAAAAAAGAAAATTCTACCCTTTGTCAGCATAGATGGACTTGGAAAACATTATGTTAAGTGAAATAAGCCAGTCATAGAAAAACAAACACCATATGATTTCACTCATATGTGGATTGTAATAAACAAACTGAACTAACAAACAAAATAGAGATGAACTTGTAGATAGAGAGAAGCCTGACTGCTCTGGGGTAGGAGATGGGGCACAGAAGTTAGAGGGTGGAGGGATCAAATGAAGAGGAAAAAGTACTTATGGACATGGACAACAGTATAGTGATTGCAGGGGGAGGTAGGTATTAAGAGAATAAATAGTAACAAAAAATAGAATAAAAACATTTTTAACTGTATGGAGAAAGGAGAAGTTGCTTGTTTACTTCCTGTGGACCAGTCTTTCTGTTTATCTAATTTTTTTAATATGTTGAAAATTTTCCTCAAATGCCTAATAAATGTTAACAGTCCCTTCATATTTTAAAATAAGGGAATAGAGAAGTTGCTTAGAGTGCCTATGTCTATGGGCTGCATTTGTTGACAACAGGCTCACCTCAGTATGACTCATCAGCAAGTGTGCAAGTTACTGAGGAAGCCCTTATAGGGCGAACATAAATGGCAAGTAGAAAAATGGTCCCCAAAGGATGTCCACATCCTAATCCTAGAACCTGTGAATGAATAGGTTGATTACTTGGCAAAGGATGATTAAAGTTGCAGATGTTGTTAAGGTTGTGAATTAGCAAGCATTGATAATTATTCTGAATTATTCTAGTGGACCCAGCTCTAATCACAAAGGCCTTTTAAAGTATAAGAGGAAAATCAGGGGATGGCAGCAGGAAAAGGACTCTACCTAACACTGTTGGTTTTAGAAATGAAGGAAGCAGCCCATGAGCTAAGAAAAGTGTATAGCCTCTATGAGCTGGAAAATAGAATCTGTATTTGAGGTCATTACTAAACAATGATCCCAAAGCAAAATAGTAGTGATTCTGGCAATTTGGATAAGCCAAAGAGAAGCTATAAAGTGCTCCATCAAAGTGAAGGGATGAGAGCTCTCAAATTAATGAGACAAGAAAAAAAATCACATGCTAAGTTTGCTAAGATCTGTGGTAAGAATGAATCTGCTACCTGAGAAATTGTGAAAAAGGAAAAAATGTGCTAGTTTTTCTGTCAGATCTAAAATTGTAAAAGTTACAGGAACAGTGTATGACAAGTGCTTAGTTAAGACAGAACAGGTATTAAATTTGTGGGATGAAGATGTGGACAAAAAACATGTTGTTATTGACAATGATGTGTTTTGCCAGAAAGCAAGGGATTCTACATGCTGAGCATATATGAACATGTGAGCAAGGGACCTCCTGAAAGGGGTGATGCCAAGCCCTTGATGACAAGTAAGGATTGGTTACACAGACACAGGAATAGGGTTGGCATTTTATCATCTCACATCATCACAACAAGGGTGAGTACAGTACAAGATACTTTGAGAGACAGAGACTGCATTTACTTTATTTTTATTACATTATTTCTTATAATTATTGTTTTATTTTATTATGATCATTACATTAAGATATATTTTATTATTATCAGTTAGTCTCTTACTGTGCCTAATATAAATTAAATTTTATCATAGATATATATGAAGTATGTATAGTATTTAGTATTCTATGTGACTCAGGCATCCAATAGGGGTCCTTAAACATATCCTCCTTAGTTAAGGGGGGATGACTATATATCTATAAATCAGTAACAAACTGAAAAACAAAAAAGGTTGCCTTTTGTTGTTATAGAGCTGTGAGGAACTTCCTGAATAAGCTTTTCATATGTGTGAGGGACACATGTGAAATTATTTGAAGGAGAAAACAACTGCCAAGATTTGGCTGGGGAATGGTGGTTGGTTTAAAATGTGGGAACATATTCCAAAATACTTCAACTGTGGAAATGGCAGAAGCCTGGCGCATGTGTCTCTGGGCGACTGACAGGTTAATTGACTTCAAAGCTGTGGCAGGAGCATCCAGATGGGTCAAAAACTCCTCCAATTCTGTCTTATTTGGGTCAAGTGACAATAATCAGTGATATCTGCCATTAGGCATGGGTACTGAGTGTGGGAACTTAGGTAAGAAAAAGAAAACAGAAAGTCCAAGGGGACTGGTGACATCAGAAAGAAGTGAGGGCACTCATGCCAGGAGGCCAATTAGGGGCACACACTGGCCAGCAAGCACATTATAGGACTTAGTTGACTCAAGAAGAAAAATCACGTGAAAGACAAGTCAAGTATAAAATCTAAGAAACCCCAAAAAAGAAATGGCTTTCTCTGAGCTGACTTGACAACATATATACATAGTGCTGAATCATTACTCTGAAACAAAAATGAGTGTTGAAAAAGAAACTTTTGGCGATCTGCAACTGATAACTTCGGGTCCTCCAGAGACAAGTGGTGTTTGTCATGGGTTTATTTCACTAATCCTGAGTGAAGCTTCTTACTGCTTAAGACCTAAGATTCATGTGATTCTTCTTTCCCAGTTCAAATCTTTGAATTGATTGAGCACTAACTATGGGTCAGACTGAGTATTTGTGTCCACTCACTGAAACCTGACAACAGCTCTCTTCTGTTGAAAGAGGAAACAGTGCATAGAGATAATAAGTGGTAGAACAAGGGGACAAAGCAGGCATTCCTAGTTTAAAATTGCTGCATTGAAACACTTAAAAGGGGTCAAGATCAACATAAATTAGTAGCAAAAAAGGAAGAAATTGGGGAAGTTTTATTGCAATTACATTGATTTTTCTCTGCTCAGAGTGAGTGAGGTGAAATATAGAGAGGACTTATAGTTTTGTTTAACTACAGAAGAGCTACTGCAGGAAATGAAAAAGACAATAAAGGTAATGTAAAAGATGGGTTGAGAGCCAATAAACATGTGGACTCAAAACAGATTTTCTTTATTCAGTTTGTCCTTATCAGATTCAAGTTAATATATCTTGAATTTATTCTAGCTAAAGAAAAGCTTTGATGCTTTCGGTAGCAAAACAAATATTTTCCTTGTAAGACTGTGATTCATTTAGTTCTCATGAGAATCTTAAGCATTTATAGTCTCTAATATATTCTTCTATTTGTGTATGAATGACCTTGGAAGGACTGACAAGTTCTTCAGCTTCAGCACTTCTCAGTTAGTGTGTATATTCAAATAGGTAGTTTGACCTTAAGTAGTGGCTGGGGTTTCACTTTAGCACACCAGATTGCATTTAGAATATTTCCCTTCAGCAATTCAGAATATACAGAGGCTTTCTATTTCTCTACTTTCAGGGCTTAAGCGGATCTATTTAGAGATTAAAGATGTGGATTATACTGATAAGTAGGCAGAGAAGAGCTATTCTATCAATAATTAAGATATATCTATTTGAAACAAGAATAACTAAAAACCCTATTACTTTTAGGAGCTTGTGTTTGATTACTTCACTTGTGTACTTTTTGATTTATGAAGAGATTCAAGTATATAATTCGAGTACTTGAAATATACACTTTTTTCTGTACATTAGTAGACAAATTATACTATTGTAGTAGCTAGCAAATATATTTAAAACATAGATTTACTTTCAACATCTAATTTAAGTGTATTTTACTTTTACTTATTATTATATTTTCAAATGAGATACATTTTCAAAATAAAATATTATAAATTGAAATATTTTACTCATCTACCCTGCTATTATTTGAGAATATCTAATCTCTCTTTAGATTTTTTTAATATCATGTAGATGAAGAAAGCAAAGCAAAAGAGATTTACTTCAGCCTAAATATCAGGTTTAGGTCATCATCATGCTTAGTTATATTTCTAAATTGAAGTAACTTTATTTCAGCAGTGTCTATAACATAGCACTTTGACAATAAACAAATGCTATGATCTTTTCCACAGAGGAGGCAAATTGGTATTCTAAATAGAGACAGACCAACATGCCAGGCACTGTGACTTTTTCTCACTTTGCTGCTGGTACAGTGTAAGTCCCCAGAGCCTATGATAATGATTGAGGTGTTAGAACACATTTTTTCCATTAATTGTCCTGTATATCACCACCCACATCAGATATGCTTCTCTGCAGTTTACTGTTAGCTGTACACACTGAATTTAAATAGCTAAGGGCTTGTTCTTTTTCTTGAAGATATTGCAAAACTCACTCTCATTGAAATTGTGAGGTGAGGGCAATCTTTCCTTCTCTTACTCCTCTGTGCTTAAATATCTGACCATTACTAATTAGTAGGCTGCAGTGTTATACATGCTGCATTTCCTAGAGATGAGAAAGAGCAAGGCAAAGGGAGGGGTCATGGGTTGCTTCCTTAAGTGCAATTGTAAAACCAACTGAAAATGGAACAAACTGCAGCATCACTAGATTTAAAGTATTTTGTCATAGGCAAATATTTAGGAAAAGAAGATAGACTGTATCCTCTTAAGATTTTATTTATTAATTTAACAAATATTTTTCAAGCATATACTTTGTCAGCACTGATCTAAGCAAAACATCAGGGAAGCAAAGAGAAAAACAAACCCCATACTTAAGGTGCCTACATTCAACTAAAGACATTAGATATTTAGGCTACATATCTAATAGAACACTAAACTAAATATATCAGATATTTAAGTTACATATAATATAAAGTAATAGAGGTGGAAATAGAATAGAAAGTAGAAAATCTCTTTGGAGGAAAATGAATCAGGACATGATCTGAGAGCAGGTGAACATTGTGACAGGTGGCTGGGGAAGGCCTGGCAGAGAGGGTGACATCTGAGTACAACTAGACGAGAATCACGTGGAACATTAGAGGAGGAGAGCTCAAGCAGAAGGAAGAAAACTATAAAGGCCCTGAAGCAGGTGTGTGCCTGGAATGCTCAAGAAGCCACAAGGGGAGTAATGTAATTCAAGAAAACTGAATAAGAGATGAGACTAATAGCAGATAAAGGCCATCAAAGTAGGAACAGCTTTGCATGTGGTCCCTGAAAGCCATTTTAAGGATTATACTTTTATAGTCACAGAGATAGAAAATCATTTGGAGCTTCTGGGCAGTCATCTGACAGTGACTGTCTCCTGTTTTAACAAAACTACTCTGGCTGTGTGTTAAAGGAGATTTTTTAAAAGGAGTAGGCTGAAGCAAGGGAGGACAGCAGTGGAGATCATGCTTCCTGCCCTGTACCCCACTGGGGTGACCTCCAAGACATATATTAACTACTAATTGGCTTATTTGGCTCTAGCTTGCATTCAGTACAACTAATGAGAGGCATTTACAAGGGAGATTGGCAAGAGAGTAAAATTTATGTCTATGTTACCTTCTCCTGCTGTTTCAGGTCCCCACTGGTTGTGTGTGTTCATCATCCAGAGCCAGAGTTTCTTCAGGGGCCCTGTCCACTTAGTGACTTCTCTGGTTTCACATAACAACTCCTTGGTTGAAGGTGGTAATGTGTTCCTGCCAGTGCTAACACTGGAGAATCATAACCTTCCTTTCTGATTTTCTAATCTCTGCTCACATCTTTATAAATAGTTTCTTTTTTAAATCCTTCTTAATTGTCTATATTTTCCAACTGTTTTCTGCTTGGAATTGCCTGATGCATCAATAAAGAAGGCCATGCCACATTCTGGAGAGATGTGATGGTGACTTAACTTCAGGGTGATAGCAATGGAGGTCGTGAGAAGTGTTTGAATTATGGATGTTTTGAAATCAGAACCTACTACATTTAGTGATGAATGTAATGTGGGTTATGAGTAAAAACATCTAGATTTTGATGCCTAGATATTTGGTCTGAGAAACTTGAATCATCGTTTAATATCATTTGCATATACTCTCTTGAAGTTCAGGGGAGAAAGCTGAGCTAGAGATATAAAGTTGTAAGTTATCCATGTAGAAATACTTTTATGATGTGATGTATGATCACACAAACAAAAGGAAAGGAAGAAGCCACAAAAAGAGTACTAAATGAAATACAGGCAAGTCAACTATCACATATTGAATTCAAAGCAATGGTTATAAGGAAGCTCAATGAGCTCACAGAAAATTATCAAAAACTACAGGAAATTACGATGAACTCATTGCAAAATATAACAACATGAAAAAGGAAATACAAGTCATCAACAAGGGCCAAGAGGAAATGAAGAACACAATCTCTAAATTGAAGAACACAGTAGAAGAAATTAAAAGCAGGTTAAATGAAGCAGAGGATCAAACCAGCAAACTCAATGACAAGATAGAAAAAACACCCAGAAAGAGCAAGAAAAGAAAAAAAGACTCAAAAAGAATGAAGAGATGTTAATGGAACTGCAGGACAACATGAAACATGCCAATATCTGTATAATAGGGATACCGGAAGGAGAACAAGAAGAGCAAGGGATAGAAAACGTATTTGAAAAAATAATAATGGAAAACTTCCCTAATTTGATGATAGGAGAAATCACACAAGTCCAGGAAACACAAAGAACCCTAATCAAGAGAAATCCAAAGAGGCCCACTTCAAGACACATCATAATTAAAATGGCAAAATTCCAAGACAAACAGAGAATCTTAAAGGCAGCAAGGGAGAAAGATGAAGTAACATACGTGGAGCCCCAATAGTGCTACTGGATGACTCCTCAATGGAAAAACTAAAAGCCAGAAGGGAATGGCAAGGAATATTACAAATAATGAAAAACAAAGGTCTGCAACCAAGACTACTCTATCCAGCAAGGCTCTCAATTAAAATGGAAAGCCAAATAAGAAGCTTCCTAGACAGAAGAAGCTTCAAAGAATACACCTCCAAACATATCTGCAAGAGATGCTATAGGGTCTGCTTTAAGAAAAGGAAAAAAAGAGTGAGAGAGAGAGCAACAGAGGTATGAAAAAATTGCAATGATAAGTACCTATAAATAATAGCTTCTAATGTAAATGGATTAAATGCCCCAATCAAAAGATATAGAATAGCTGACTGGATAAGAAATCATGACCCACAAATATGCTGTCTACAAGAGGCTCACCTCAGAACAAAAGACCTACACAGACTGAAAATGAAGGACTGGACCCAAAGACCACAATCAGAAATGAAAGAGGAGAGATTACAGCTGATACCACACAAATACAAAGGATTGTAATAAATTACTACATAGAACTATATGCCCATGTCCATTTCTAAGCAAATGGACATGAAAAAAAATCCAGGGTAGCAATACTCATATCAAACAAAATAGACTTCAAAAAAAGGGGTCACCCAGAAGTTCTCTTCTGGGTCTTATTCTCAAGGGAAGAATCCATCAAGAAGATACAAACATTGTAAATATACATGCACCCAACATAGGAGCACCCCAATATATAAGGAAAACCTTGGAGGACTTCAAGAAAAATATTGACAGCAATGCAATTATAGTAGGAGATTTTAACACCCCACTGTCAAAAATCAGATCTTCCAAAATATCACCAAGGTATCATGGCATTGAACAATGCCCTAGAGGAAATGGACTTAGCTGATATATATACAACCTTTCATCCCAAAGAAGTGAAATACACATTCATTTCAAATGCACAAGGAACATTTTCAAAGATAGACTACATGATAGGACACAAAACAAACCTCAACAAATTCAATAAAATTGAAATCATATCAGGCATTTTCTCTGACCACAAAGCACTGAAACTAGAAACAAACCTCAAGGAAAAAACTCAAAGACACTCAAACTCATGGAGACTGAATAGCATGCTATTAAACAATGAATGGATCAAAAATGAGATCAAGGAGAAAATTAAAAAGTTTCTGGACACAAATAAAAATGAACTCACAACAGCCCAAAACTTATGGGACACAGCAAAGGCAGTCCTGAGAGGGAAGTTCATAGCAATGTAGGCCAACCTAAAAAGATAGAAACATTGCAAACAAACAACCTAACACTACACCTGCAAGAATGAGAGGAGAGACAACAAAGACAGCCCTGTGCAAACAGAAGGAAGGAAATAACCAAGATCAGAGCAGAATTAAATGACATAGAGACTAAAAGCACAATTCTAAGTATCAATAAATCCAGGAGCTGCTTCTTTGAAAAGATGCACAAAATTGACAAGCCTTTAAGAAGGCTCATCAAAAAAAAAGGGGGGGGGGAGAGGACCAAAATAAACACAATCAGAAACGAAAGAGGAGAGGTTACAATAATACCACAGAAATACAAAGGATTGTAAGAAATTACTACAAAGAATTATATGACAAAAATTTTGAAAATCTAAGCGAAATGGACAAATTTCTAGAAAAATATAATCTTCCAAAACTGAATGAAGAAGATGTAGAAAGCCTGAACAATCGATAACAGCTGACCAAATTGAAGCACTAATCAAAAACTCCCAACACACAAAAGCCCTGGACCAGACAGTTTCACAGGAGAATTCTACAAAGTATTTAAGAAAGAGATAACCCTATTCTACACAGATTATTCCAAAAAATCCAAGAAGATGGAAGACTCTCAAACTCTTTTTATGAAGTGATCATCATCCTAATCTCCAAACCAAATAAAAACATAACAAAGAAAGAAAACTTCAGGCCAATATAGCTGATTAACATAGATGCTAAAATTCTCAACAGATATTAGCAAACTGCATCCAACAATACATTAAAAAGATCACACACCATGATCAAGTGGGATTCATCCCAGGGATGCAAGGATGGTACAATATTTGCAAATCAGTAAATGTAATACATCACATAAACAAAAGCAAAGACAAAAATCACATGATCATGTCAATAGACAGGGAAAAAGCTTTTAACATGGTACAGCCCCCATTTTTTATAAAACCACTCAGCAAAGTGGGAATAGAGGAAGGATTCCTCAACATAATAAAGGCCATATAAAAGACACCTGCACCCAAGATCACACTCAATGGACAAAAAGTAAAATCTTTCCCACTAAGATCAGGAACAAGACAAGGTTGTCCACTTTCACCACTTCTATTCAACATAGTATTTGAAGTCCTAGCCACAGCAATCAGGCAAGAAAATGAAATAAAAGGCATATAAATCAGAAAGGAGGAAAAAAACTGTCTTTGTTTGCAGTTCACATGATAGTGTAGATAGAAAATCCTACAGACTCCACCAAATAACTGCTCAATCTAACAAATGAATTTGGTAAAACAGTGGGATACAAAGTCAATATTCAGAAATCAAAGGCATTTTTGTGTACCAACAATGAAACAGCAGAAGCAGAAATCAATAAAAAATCCCATTTGATATAGCAAAAAGAAAAATAAAATACCTAGGGATAAACATAACCAAAGAGGGAAAAGACCTGTATGCAGAAAATTACACAACACTGAAGAAAGAAATCAATGAAGACACAAACAAATGGAAACACATACCGTGTTCATGGATTGGAAGAATTAACATCATCAAAATGTCCATACTACCCAAAGCAATTTACAGATTCAACACAATACCTATAAAGTACCAATGCCATTTTTCACAGACATAGAACAAACACTTCAGCAATTTATATGGAACCATAAATGACCCAGAATAGCTGCTGTAATTTTGAGAAAGAAGAGCAAAGTTGGAGGGATCACAATACCTGATACCAAACTGTATTACATGGTCACTGTAATCAAAATAGCCTGGTACTGGCATAAAAACAGGCATATGGACCAATGGAACAGAACAGAGAGCCCAGAAATAAACCCAAGTGTCTATGGTCAATTAATATTCAACAAAGGGGGCAGCAACATAAAATGGAGTAAAAATAACATCTTCAACAAATGGTGTTGGGAGATCTGAACAGCTACATGCAAAATAATGAAACCCAATCACTAACTTACACTATACACAAAAATAAATTCAAGGTGGATAAAAGATTTAAATATAAGTTATGACACCATTGAAGTCGTAGAGGAGAACATAGGCAGGAAAATCTCAAATATTTCACACAGCAATATTTTCACTGATATGTCCCCTAGAGCAAGGGGCATAAAGGAATGAAAAAACAAATGGAATCTCATTAAAAAAAAAAAAAAGCTTCTGTATGGCTAAAGAAAACAGTATTAAAATAAAAACAGAACCAAATTTATGGGAAAACAAATTTGCCAATGGTACCTGAAACAAGGATTTGATCTCCAAAATACATAAAGAACTCACAGGACTCCACTCCAGAAAGACAAACAACCCAATTTAAAAATGGGCAAAAGACTTGAACAGACACTTCTTCAAGGAGGACATCAGAGTGTCTAGAGACATATGAAAATATTCTCAGCATCACTGGCCATCAGAGAGAAGCAAATTAATACCACAATGAGATATCAGTTCACACCAGGCAGTATGGCCATCATAAATAAATCAACGAAGAAGTGCTGGCGAGGTTGTGGAGAAAAGGGAACCCTAGTGCACTGTTGGTGAGATTGCAGACTGATGCAGCCACTATGGAAAACAGTTTGGAATTTCCTCAGAAAACTAAAAATGGAACTGCCTTTTTACCAGACAATTCCACTGTTAGGATTATATCCTAATAACCCTGAAACACCAATCAAAACAACCTGTGCACCCCAATGTTCATAGCAGCACAATTTACAATACCCAAGTACTGGAAGCAACCTAAGTGCCCATCAGCAAATGAGTGGATCAAAAAACTATGGTACATTTACACAATGGAATTCTATGCAGCAGAAAGAAAGAAGGAGCTCCTACCCTTTGCAACAGCATGGATAGAACTGGAGAGCATTATGCTAAGTGAAGTAAGCCAGGCGGTGAGGGACAAATACCATATGATCTCTCCTTTAAGTGGAACCTAACCAACATGACAAAGAAGCAAGCAAAATATAACCAGCAGCATTGAAATTAAGAACAATCTGACAGCAACCAGAGGGGAGATGGGGGGGATCAGGGGGGTGTGGTTTCAGAAACAACTATGAAGGGCACATGGACAAAACCAAGATGGGGTGGTAGCAGGGGAGGGATTGGGGATTGCTGGTGTTAAGGGGAATGGTGGGGAATAAATGCAGACAACTGTACTTGAACAGCAATAAAATAAATTTAGAAACTAAATATAATAAATTAAAAATAACATAATAAAATAAATTTCTTAACTCTCCATGTCACTAAAAATATTTATTTAAAAAACCTAGTAATTAATTTATCCAAGTAAAAATGCAATTAACTTACTATCTTGAATTTTAATAAATAAGTAAACTTTTAATTAAAACCTTTAATTAATAAACTTTTCAGCTCTTCCTTGGAAATCTTCTTTTTTATAAAGTTATTAATTAATATTTCAAAAATGCTCATGTATGCCACAATTCTATAATTAAAAAACTTTGCAGAATGAACTATTGTTATGTAAAAGATTGGCTTCAAAACCTAATCCAATGCTAGATTAGTGGTGTCTTCCTCAAGGGCTAGATTTAGAAAGCTAACAGGAATCATGTAAGGTATAAAAGGAAATTTGTATTTAATCTATGATATTAGTTTCAATAATCTGCACACAAGTGCCAAGGTGACTAATCAAAAAACTGATATTAACAGTCTTATGTGAAGCTTTGATTCTGTTTATTTCCACTGTTAAAGTTGCAACTTTCTAAGGCAACACTTTAATTGCATTTAATCTTACTATGAAATTTGAAAGAAGACTTGAAATTTTGTCTTCTTCATAATATTAGCTATTTAATGTGTTCTACATGGTATCCATTTCTCCATAGAATTATGGTTTTCACAAACCTAGAGTTTTAGCTCTACCACTGAGGTTCCCAAAGGTATTATTTACTTTTACAATTAATAGTTAATGCAATTAGCTGATATTATTTATTTACTTATTTATGTAATTTATTTATTCATTCCCTACCCAAAGACATTTTTTCATTTATTGCCTCTAGAAAGAGAGGAAGGGAGAAGGGAAGGGAGAGAGAGAAACATTGATGTGGGAGAGAAACTTCAATTGGTTGCTTCCCTTATCTGCCCAGACCAGAGATCATACCCACACAGACGACAGATGTAACCCGTACTTAGGTATGTACCCTGACCAGGAATTGAACTTCCAACATTTCAGTTTGATGATCCAACCAACTGAGCCACACAAGCCAAGGCTAATTGACATTTTAAAATGTAATTTTTGTTTTCCAGGCTGCTCTTTATATTCCTTACTTTTCCTGTATCCAGTATTCTTGCTAGTCAAAAAAATCTTAATTATCAGATGTCTAGAAAATTCTCTATTTTAACTTAATTCTTGAATTAAAGCTTACATAAGTATAAAATGATAGATTAACAATTTTAGACATGTTTAATGTGGTTCTCCAGTTTATTTTGACATTTTATTGAGAGATCTGTTTTAATTGTAATTTCTTTATAATCAGCCTTTTTTGTGTGATAACTTTAAAGCTTTCTTTTTCTCCATACTTGATGTTGTACCTACTTTTATGTTCAAAGTACTTTTCATATTTTTATCTTAATTAATATAAGAAACCTGTACACTTCTACAGATATTCTTCAATTCCAGTAATACCTGTCCTGTTGAACATTTGTTTATTCTACTTGTAGAGTAGAGTTTTTCCCTAAGAACTTAGGTCTTTTTTCATTCTTAAAAAGTTTCTTACTCTCTTACCTTAATGTTTTTATTTCAATTAAAGTTATGCAGTCACCCAGTTTAAAAGTCATATGATTACACAAGGTTTCCTGTGAAAAGTTAGTTTCCATCAATGACCACTTATATTCTTTTCAAAGAAAACCACCTTCCCCTCTTTTAGCAGATTATTTTAGTATTTATTTCTACATCTTGTAATATTTCTAATTGCTGTCTTTGGTTTTAAGTATTATCAATATTGATTTGTTGCCACTGAGGGTGATAATTTGGCCTTCTTTCTTCCATTTCCCTTCATCACACATATACATGTACTGTTTGGGGGCAGACACACATTAAGATAACCTCCTATGATCACATCCTTAACAAAATCTCCTCCCCACGTGCAGGCAGAACCTGGGGCTGCTTCTAGCCCAGAGCCTATGACAAAGGTGAAGAATTTTTACTGATCAAAAAGAAAAATATCCTTGGGAAGATTAACTTAGATAAAATTCCTTAAAAGAGGGAATGAGGCACTCCCTGAAGTCAGATTTGCTCTTCTAGAAAAAGAAAGTCACTATGTTTCCTGAAAGCACAAGGAAATGACATCTCAGCAACCTCAGAGAACTGGGAAGTACGTCTTTCCTCAGATGACAATGCAGCCTGACCAACACTTTGAGTGAAACCTTGTGTGACCCCCGCAACCAAAGGACTCAGTTGAGCTCTACTTACTCTTCTGACCCATGGAAACTGTGAAGCAGTAAATGGGTACTGTTTGAAGTCATTGAATTTATGGTACTTTATTCTCAACTATATAGAAAATTCATTCTCCTTCCTTTACTAACCTCCCAAATGGTTTTTATCTCATTCAGTTTTGAGCATTCATATGATTAGAACATGCAACTCCTTTTCATAACTGTGTGAAACTATGCCACCTTTTCTTTCTGCAGAGGAGCTACTCATTGCTCCCCTTCCCCAGTTTTGTTTTTACTTTTATTTAATTCTATTTTTCTATGTTATTTATAGTTGTCCAATTTTTCCTTTAAGAGTAAAATACATTAAGTATTTTGTCAGTTTCATTGCCTTGGGTCTATTCCAGGGATTTTTTTATTTGATCCAATGAGAATTGTTTTTTTTCTAATCTTAACACATGGTTATCATGCTATTTCCTCTGTTCATAATTAACTTAAAAATTCCCTGGCTCACTTCTTGTCTTGTATATGTTGTTTCCTAATTCACATGTATTCCTCTTTTTTAGCTTACTACCTTGTTTAGTGAATCATGCCTTCTACTGCTTCATGCCTTTAGTCTACCTATTAAATTCATTGATGTTTAAGCTGGGTATATAACTATAATTAGAAATAAATTTTCTTTAGAATGATAAAGCCTAAATGTCCTAAACTACCTTCTAGTATTGTTACTAGAAAGAGCAAATTCATTCTAATTCATATTCTTCTATATATAGTCTACTATTTTTTCTCCTCTCTGGTAGTTAAGAAACTTCATTTAATCTATAGTGTTTGAAACTTCAAATTGATGTGTTCTGGATAGTTTATACCAAGACATTCTGCTTTTGCAAATTAGTTCATTTATGATCATTTTCTCTTTCTATATTATATCTTTATTATGTATGGGGAATACCTCAAAGAATGAACTCACAGAAACTTCTTCATCAGAATAAACTTTAAAATGTAAAAAACATAAATACATAAGTAAATTAAATAATTTCATATTTAAGTTACTGAAATATATTCTTATTGAGAAAATTTTCCTGGGAGAAATTAGGCATAAAAGCATTAACCATTTAAAATCTGAATTTGTACAAAATATTTTCTTACTACAAAAAACTCTCCTTGTCTCCTACTGAAATTCACCCTTAGTGATTTTCAATTTCTTTAAACTGTATATTACCAAACTTATAACCAGATGAGTTTAAAAGTATTTAATAGAATTTTGACCTCTAAGAGTCACAATTAAAATTAAAATGTCTCTTCATTCCAGCTATTGAGAAAATGAGTCTTAATGTTTATAAAAGAATAGACCAATTCAATGGAAAATTTAAATCATGGTCTATATTGTCAAAGAGAAATTAATAAACCATACAATTTTGCTAAGGAGAAATTGTGGATATATCTCAGAATATTGTGACTTATTCTTTCATTTTGTTCCTGAAATCCTAAACATAAGGTATTGAGAGGGGGAATTAGCTAACATTTTAAAAATAATGAAAAAAGCTCATTGAATGTTTAATAATCATTTTTCCTCCAAAACAAAGAATTAAATAAGACAAGAAAGAAAGTGCTTTAATAGTCACAAGGATGTAAATAAAATACAGCATAGGAAATTTAGGTGACAATATTGTCAGAACAATGTATGGTGCCAGGTGAGTAATGGAAATACCAGGGGAACACTTTGCAAAGTATGATTGTGTAACCTATATGCTGTATACCAGAAACTAATACAAAATAATATTAA
>PVKM010032601.1:0-16339 GCA_004027735.1 Carollia perspicillata
TTTTGCAAAAGAGTAAGATGTTTAGAAATATCAAAATAGTTTTTTTCACTGAAATCTCCTTGATTCTTATATCTCTGTTACTAATCTCAATAGTGATCAGGGCATGGGAGGAGTGAATTAGTTTTCTATCAATATCATATACAGAAGTCTCTTAAGTATTTTGATAAATACAACCTCACAAGTATTTCCAATCTTTGTAATTATCTTTACCTTTAAATCTGCGAAAGAAACTAAATTCTGAAATAATCTATTTTACCAGTTTAATTACATAAAAACTTTCATTATGATATGTAAGTTGAAAAGAAAACTAATATTTGCTCAATAAACAATGTTTTTAATTTTTCAATAAAATGTCATTCATTCAAAAAACAATAGCAATACCTAAAACACTAATCTAAATAATTTCTCCAATAAAACAATGATTTGAGAGCCTGTGGGTATGCACCAAATGAGCAAAGGTGATAGTGAATACTATTGTAAAAGTCCTAGTAATCTAAGGTTTTGACTATTGTGCAGTTTTAGATGCTTCCACCCTTAGTCATATAGCATCTAATTTACAAATAAAGACCAGTTGTTTAAAACTGAAGCATAAGGGTTGCTGCCATTGAATACGACAAGTTGATGTAAGGAACATAAAAATAAAAATGAAATTGTACAAAGATGATTTTACCCAATTAGTAATTTGCAACCTTGTCTTTATAATTCTCAAAAAGCACATCAAGACGTTTCTAAAAATTAATTTCAAAAAGATAAATTATAGTAACTATAGATTTGTTTTTGCATTTGTTGGAAATAAGGACTAACCACACTATAAATGTGCTCCTTGGATTGGAAAGCTTGAAGGAACCATCCTAAAGAATTCTCTAATTTTATCTCTTAGGGAAAAAAACTATAAAAATCATTTCAAGTTCCAAAATACAAGAGGTATAACAGGCATAAAAGCAGTTTTATGTATCTTAATGCTTTAAGATAAAATTAGACTTTTATATCCAAGGGAATATATATTAGGTGACTTAAGCCAAAAGTAATCTATCATTTACTAATTTTTCAATAATTTATTTTTGTTACATAATTAATTTAAAGTAAATGTATCTACAAGTACTATATTAAAAGAACAAAAAGGTCAAGTCTTTCCTTTGCATAAATAAAGTCACTAGGATTGAATTTTAAGTAACCTTATCTTAAATAACATTCTTCTATATTAAAGCATTTTACATAAGGCCATTTCTGTAGCATATGCATGAAAAATAACCAAAAAAATTGAAGTTCTTAAGGGGGTTTGCAAGATTATAATAGACTTTGAAAGACTCATAAACCAAATGATTTATAGGGTTAACATCAGGGCTTCCAGAAACCCCAGCACTACCTGCTGGAAGTCCTTTAATAGGGACAAGCTCTTTCTGTCCACCATCAACATCCTACACAGTCAGGCAGACCTGGCTTCTGATTAAACTATAAAGTTCAGTTTCTACCTTTAGAAAATGAGGGTGACAGTGTCTCCTTCCCAGGAATGTTATACCTGCTAAGTGAGGTGGCGAATGGAAGTAGTGGGTACAGTGATTAGGCATGTGGTCAACATTCAATAATTTGCAGCTGTGTGTATAATAACATTTGTATATGTAGATAAATATCCCCAGGAGAAGAAACACCAATTCAGATTCTCACTATGATCTAGTTAACCAGCACCAGCGACTTGAATGAGAAGAGAGGAAAGCAGACAGCTAATAGAAGAAAGAAGATCTTACCCATAGGAAGGAAAAGGCACAGAACATGAAGACAAAATAGGCCAAAATGTATTTTTGCCTAAAGTAGGTTTAGGATAAACAAAATATATGCAAGTAACGTAAATACACTAGCTCCCTCTGAACTAGCGTGTGACTGGGGGCAGTGGGGACCAGCTGGCACCCAGGAAGTAGTCTAATGAAACAGAACATAAGAAGGACTGAGTCAGAACCAACTTCCAGGTAGCTGCTGCTATGGAATACAATCACCAACCAAATATAACTAACTAAACACAATCACAGAGCAGCCGAAAGGGACCTAAAATACCACCTCACCAACTCCAACATTTTGAAAAGATAAAACAAAGAGCTTAAGTGACCAAGTGACCTGTCAAAGGTCACACCTAGTTAGAGGTAGACACCAAACTTGGGTCACGATTTCCAGCTCAGTGCTCTTTCTTGTTTGGGTGGGGGGAACTTGCATTTGTAGGTCTGGAAAGAAGGGGAATGACAGGGGACAGTTTCTGAAGTGGACAAGACAAAAGTTTTTAACCCTGCAGCAGTCTATGCTTGGCTAACAATACATCCCTAAGTTATCAAAGCTGGCAGACTTCCCTTTACGGACAGAAAGCATGCTATCCTCTTCCCCCTACAGAAGGCAGAGCAAGACATCCCTGCTGTCAAAATGACCACTGCTTTCAGATATGTTTTCCACCTACCCTTCAGAGTGAAAATGAGCCAGATTCCTTCCTCGGAAGAGTTAAGCACAGAATCATCACTCAAATGGAGCAAGCAGCTTGCAGAATGGCGGCAATGAGTTGGTTCCCTAGTAAATAGATTGAACATTATCACTCTACTTCATATCCTCAATAGAACTCCGTCCCCTGAATGGAATGGTATATTATGACTGGCATAAAATAGGCCACCACTTTAGTTACAACACAGGATTGTCCAAATAAACAAGCATTAATCATGCACATTATGTAGAGCATAATGCTTCAGAGAGCTTCTGCACGCAGCTCCAAATGAACTCGACCAAATTATACCATCTGACAGCTGTTCCATGACCTGTGGGAAATGAGTTGGTGGTCTCAGTCCAGTTCCTAGTGGACAGGTGTCCAAAGCACAAAAACTACCCTCACAATTGGGCCTAATTAGCAACCTGGTTCTTGCAGCCGAGTAAAACCTGGAGTCCAAGTGACTGCCGTGCTGTTGGACGCTCGTCTCGACATCAGGTGGCACGCGCTGAAGGCTTAGTGCAGAAACGCTCACCATGGCGCCTGCACAGAATGTCGCTGCTTCAGGAGAAACAGAACTGCGTCCAGGACTGGCTCTCGGCCCCTCACCTGACTGCCCCCCACCCAAGCCAAAGATGTCGGAGACACGGATGGAGTCCTGGGCATTGCTGTAATCCACAGAATTGATGTGTGTAACACTTTAAGTACTGTGAATGCCCACCTTTCATCTGAGCGATAGACTCATCTGTCACACAAAAACTTAGATTCTCTGAATTCCCAACCATTTCTCAAAATCTTTCCCTTCACCTTTTTGCCTTAATTGAACCCTGCCGGCTTTTGAGGATGCTGCCGCCCCCGGCAGCCCAGCCATGTGTGCAGTTGTTGTTCTCCGAGACTCAACACACCCCAGCACCAGAGATGGGGAAAGATTATCATTGTTTCTAAATGTCATTTCAGGCCATTCCTTCCCTGACCTTGCACACTCCTTCTTCTCCAACACCCAGAGGATTCGGTTCTGTACCTATCTGTTGACCTTCCATTCAGTCCTCTGGTTCAGAAAAGATATTAACTCTGGGCTTACAGCCTTCCTCTCTTCTCCTCTCTTCCTATATCATCAGTGACTTCAACATCTGCTTGGGCGAATCGCAAACACCCTGGATCCTCAGTTTCTCACCTTCCTCACCCTAGTGATCCTTCTTTCCTCAACACCACAGTCAGCCACTCACACGACCACTCTCCACATGTTGTCATTACGAGAAACTGCACAGCCTCCAAAAATGTCCATGCAGGGCAAACATCACCCTCCTGGATTACAACTAGTCATTCCCAGCTCATTTTGTTACTGAGCCCTTTTTACAGCCCTCCTGCCACATGCAGACTAGTTCACTGGCCCGCGGCTCTCTCGCTTTTTACTGACTCTCTTTCTCTCTTCTCATGTTATTATTAGCACCTCACTTTCCCTCACCTTCGGTTTTAACATCAAGTCCTGCCAACTTTATCTCCAAATTATATTCACTTATTTCTTATTTGCCCTTGTATTTCCAGTTTCTGTCTCACAAAATAGACTCAATAATATTTTCTGGATGAGTAAAGCATTAAAAATAAATGCTGGAGAGCTTTACTTCAATGCTTAGAATGTAGAAACACAAGACAAGGTCACTCCCACACTGACAAACAGAAAAATGAATTATCTGTGAAATCATGTTTATTCCCCCAGCAGAGAGCTCAAGTTGCAAGCAAGCAAAGTAAACTGAATTCCAAAGAGGAACAAAACCAACAACAAAAAAATAGAACATGTACTCTTTCACCTTCAGCAGAACATAGGAGTGAGAAATGGCTGCCACAAAAGTAGATAAGAAGAAGTCAGCCGAAATGTTTATTTATGAACTGAGGAGCAAAATAGGAACAAGCATGGAGACCTGGAACAGACTGACAGCTGTCGGAAGGGAGGTGGGTGCAGGGACTGAATGAAAGAAGATGAAGGGATTAGCCCAAAAAACATATATACATAGCACACAGACACAGACAAGAGTGTGGTGATAGCCAGAGGAAATGGATGGTAGGACTAGGTAGAGGTGGGCAAAGGAAGGTAAAAGGGAGATGGAAAGGGACTTTGTTTGGGGCAATGGGTGCATGATGTAGTGTGCAGATGATGTTTCGCTGAGCTGTACACCTGAATCTGTATGGTTTTGCAAAGCAATGTCACCCCAATAAATTGCATTTAAAATATAAATAAGTAAAATCAATTTTAAAATAAAATGAAGTGTTTATTTATAATGGCCAAGTGGGAGCTAGCATGACAATGTGGTATGGGGAGCAGGTCCCGATACAATGGGAATTTGCCATTATTCATAAGATTTTCTCAACAGGCTTCTACCAGCTGATTATAAGAAAGCATAAGGTTAGGGTAGGAAATCAGACAGCCCTGCTCAATGGGGCAGGTGCAAAGGAGAGGCTCATCAGGAAACTGCCTTTCATCCAGGACGAGAGATACAAGGCAGAGTTTGGCTGCCCATGGGAAGAAGGCCATGAATGTGGGAAGACACCAACTCTATGGCCGAGCACACAGAGCCTGCTAAGACTAAGACTAGGCTAGGACAACAGAGAACACTCCAGTGATCCCAATACAAGTATGACACTAAGTAACAACAACATCGGTCTACCTTTAGGGAAGGGGCAGAAGCTTGGAGAAAGTCCCCTCTGTGATACAGAGTGGTGGAAAGCTAAAGAGTGAAGAAGAAACACTGATTTTTTTTTAAACCCAACCAGTCCCCAGTCTGGGCACAAAGAAGCAGCTGCCAAACATGGGAGGAATTTAAGCTTGTGGTACACTGAAGGAGATAATAGCCACAACAAAACCCAAACCCATCTCAACTCCAGACTAGAGTATTTCAACCTCATACTAACAACTTGACAGAATAGATGTGTCCACTTTTTGGCAAAATGCCATTTACTAACATAAATGCATGTTCATACACAATGTCTAGCAATCATACACCAAAACAAATATAAAATCAAGGAAAAAACAGTGTATTGTCAGAAATAAAGCAATCAACAGCACCAGACTCAAGGATGATCTCAATGCTGAAATACTTCCAAATAATGATGAATAATATGTTAAAGGCTCTGGTGGAAAAAGTGAACATCTGCATAAAGAGATTGAAATTTTAGGAGAGAGGTGACAGCAATAAGAAAAAATCAAATGGGAAGGATAGAAATAAACACATGACATCCAAGACAAAGAATACTATCTTCAGTAAACTAATCACCAAACGAAATGGCTAAAGGAACAAAAGAATTGGTAAATTTAAACAGAGAGTAACAGAAATTACTCAAACTGGAGAGAGAGAAAGAAGCAACCAAATACTGTGGGACAATATCAAATGTTCTGACATGCGTTTCTGAGAATCACAAAAGGAGAAAAAAAATAGGGAGGAAAAAAATATGTGAGAAGATAATGACTGAAGCGGTAGCATGAAGGATTTTCTATTTGGTGATGAAACAGTTCCATATCTTGATTGTAATGTTGATTACACAAATCTACATATGTCATTAAATGTCCTAGAAATATACATCAAAAATGTTAAACTGTAAGAATCTAAATAAAATCTGTAGCTCATTTAAGAGTATTATACCAATGTCAATGTCCTGGTTTTCATAGTACTGACTATTCAGGATGCTATCATTGGAGGAAGCTGTGTGAATGATACATGGAAAAGCACCAATATTTTGCAACTCCTTGTAAGTCTAAAATTATTTTAAAATAAAAATTTCTTTAAATAGAATGGCCAAATTTTTCCAAAAATAATGAAGGAAAACAAATGACCAATACAATAAACCCAGAGAACTTCAGACATGATGAATAACAACTACACACACACACACCCCTAGATCCATCATAATCAAACTGCTGAAAACAAAAGATAGCTCTGGCCAGGTGGCTCATTTGGTTGGAGCATCATTCATACACCAAAAGGTTGAGGGTTTGATCCCCAGTCAGGACACATTGCCTAGGTCGTAGGTTTGATCTCTGGTCGGAGCACATACAGGAGGCAACAGATCAATGCTTCTGCCTCACACAGATGTTTCCCCTTCTCTCTCTCCCTTACTCTCTCTAAAATTAACAAATATATCCTCTGGTGAGAATTTAACATTTTTTAAAAGGTAAAAAGAAAAATACTTACAATGAGTAGAACAACAAATCAATGTTTCTCTCTCTCTGTCTCTCCCTCCCTCTCTCTCTAAAATCAATAAACAAAAGAATTTTTTAAATAAACTAACATAAAAATAAGGACACCAAGTACTGACAATGTTGAGGAACTAGAACACTCATACATTTTTGGTGGAAATACAAAATCATACAACCACTTTAGAAAATATTTTGATAAATTTAAACATACACTTACCATATGACCCATTAACAATATGAACCCAAAATATGTACCTAAGATAAATAAAAACATATGTTCACACAAACACCATATACAAATTTCTATAGGAGCTTCATAACTGCCAAAACCTGGAAACAATCCAAATATCTATCAACTACCTAATGGATGAATAAACTGTATTATATCCATGAAATAAAATACTTCTCAAAATTAACAATTAACTTCTGATACTTGAGTGATTCTCAAAAGTATTATGCTAAATGAACAAAGCCAGACTCAAAACATTTAATCCTATTTATGAGGCCTGTCCAGAAAAAGCCCAGCCATTGGTAATTATAATAACAGTTTGCATGACATCGATGTAACCTGGCAGCCAAGGAGAGTGGACTGGAATGAGCATGCATGAACAATGATGACTTCACTGTACTAATCAGTGGGGGCATTAGACACCACTGAATGAGCATATATATTGTGTGGTTGTTGCATTCAAAATGACTAAGCAAGTAGAGCAACGAAACTACATCAAATTTTCCATTAAGCTTAAACATTCCTCTGTGGAAACTATTCAGATGATTCATAAGGCCACAGATATTGGCAACTAGTGATTGGCACCTTCATTACAACAATGCGTCTGCTCACTCATCACGCTCATGCAGAGTTCTTTAGTGAAACATCAAACCACCCAGATGACTCAGCTGCCCTACAGCCCAGATTTGGTGCCCTGCAACTTCTGGCTTTTCCCAAAACTAAGATCACCTTTGAAAGAGGAGAGATTTCAGACCATCGATGAGATTCAGGAAAATACAACGGGGCAGTTGATGACAATTGGGAGAACTGTGGGAGGTCCCCATGTGCCTACTTTGAAAGGGACTGAGGCATCATTGTCCTGTGTAATATGTTTCTTTTTTTAAAGATTTTATTTATTTATCTTTAGAGGGGAAGGGAAGGAGAGAGGGAGAGAAATATCAATATATGGTTGCCTCTTACACATCCCCTGCTGGGAACTGGCCTGCAACCCAGGCATGTGCCCTGACTGGGAATCGAACCGTGGTTGTTTGGTTCTCAGGCCCACGCTCAATCCACTGAGCTACACCAGCCAGGGCTATACTATGTTTCTTGTATTTTGTATCTTCTTCAATAAATGTCTCTATTTTTCATATTGTTCGGCTGGATACTTTCTGGACAGGCCTCATATATAACATCCTGGCAAAAACCAAATCACAGGACAGAGATCAGTTGCCAGAGTCCAGGGTGTACTGGAAGAGGACTGACTACAAAAAGTCACAAAGAAACTTTTGAGAATGATGGGAATATTCCATATTTTAAATGAATTATATGACTGTGTTAAAACTCACCAAACTATACATTTACACGTGAATTTTACTGTATTCTCTCTAAATTCATATGTATGTTTACATTTCCATAACAAAAAATTTTTAATGAAATCAATATTTTGCAAATGCTTTTCAGCTTTTATTTGTAACAAGCCATTATTAAACTGCAAATGCAAGAAGACAGTGCAAAGCAAGGCACAGACTAGAAGCCAGTGTCTGCAGAACACATTCTGATAAAGGACTTGTGGCAAAATCTATGAAGAATTTTACTACTCCACTAGACTCATCAGGGTGATCACTTCACAAGTTATATAAACAGCAAAATCACTATGTTGTGCATCTGAAACTAATATTATATGCTGATGGTAATTTTAAATTTTTTAAAATTTAATGCAACATCTGCGAAATACAATAAAGTGCAATAAAATAAAAAACCTATCACTTAGTTATGACATCTTATTTTATATATAAAATATGTCTTATATAAATATATATTTATTTATAAATATATATAAATTATATATAAATATGTATTTATACACAAATATATGTGTGTTTGCATATGTGTGTGTGTGTGTGTGTGTGTGTGTGTGTGTGTATCTTGGATATAGGAAAATTTTGCCCTACTGAAGTTGCATGGAGTAAGAAGTCTACCAGAAAGCTTTTGCAATACTAAGAATATTTTGGCATCAATATCCTCTTTCCACTAACAATAATTTATAATATCCTAAGTAATTTTAAGACCTATTAGAAAGATAAAAATTTTATAAAATTTAGTGGAATACCAAGGCGTCTTGAATGACGGGGGACAATTAGGGAAATTTATGATACAAAGTTCATGAATTCCCATCTGCCCCCAACTTTCCACACGTAGTACAATTCCTTACATACAAAAGCTACTTGAGGATTATCTGAACTTTTTTAAAAAATATGAACATTATTTATAAAGAGCAAGTCTTAAGGCAAATCTGAGAAATTAAACACTGTTATTCCTGTGCTTTAAAGAATGAAGTCTCTTTTTTTAAATGCATTTATTGAGTGCCATTGGTTAATAAAATTATATAGGTTTCAGGTATATGATTTTATAATATGTCAACTATATATTGTATTGTATGTTCACCACCCCAGGTCAAGTCTCCTTTCATCACCATTTTATCTCTCATTTACCCTGTTCTACCTCCCCCAAACTCCCTTTCCTTCTGGTAGTCACCATACTGTTGTCTGTGTCTATGAGGGTGTTTTGTTTTGTTTTGTTTTGTTTTGTTTTGTTTTGTTTTGTTTTGTTTTGTTTTGTTTTGCTTTGTTTTGTTTTGTTTTGTTTGCTTAATCCCTTTACCTTTTTACCCAGACCCTCGACCCCTTCCCTTCTGACAGCTGTCAGTCTGTTCTCTGAGTCTGCTTCTATTTTATTTGTTAGTTTATTTTGTTTATTAGATTCCACATATGAGTGAAGTCATCTGGTACTTGTCTTTCTCTGGCTTATTTCACTTAGCATAATGCTCTCTGGGTCTATCCATGCTGTTGCAAAGGGTGAGATGTCCTTTTTCTTATCACCAAGTAGTATTCACTGTATAATAAGTGCCCACACCAAAAGGTGCCCACTTTCTTGAAGACTTGTAGTACCTGTATTGCTATCTCAGTGTAAAATCATATAACTGTTTCAGTATAAACAAAACCATCCCTTTTATAATCTTATTGAGTTGTCTGCAGGATTACCAGGGCCATCATGTATGGTCCTGTCTTCAACAAAGGCATGTAGCCCAGGTGGTTTGGATGTGCTTGGAAATTCAGCCCTTACTCTGTGGCAAACCTTGTGTCGTGGTGGATGGGAAGTGCCATCTTTTTTTCTAATGATTGTACTAAACAAGGCCCTTTATGTAATTTGTGACCTCAGAGGTTGCTCCTTTTTTTTTAACACACACAGATATTCTGAATGCTCCAAGTGGCCTGACGGATCATTACCCCTTCTTTACAAAACGATCGCAGAATAACCACCAATGTTAGGAATGAATTACTCCAAGTTGTTCTCCATTCTTTGAATAATATATCACATACAGAGTATCTTTGATAAATACAGGTGGAAGAGAAGTGGGATCAGTGCTGACATTGCTGTCCCACCACCTGTTTGGGAATGGATTGTAACTCCCTCCTTATCTCCTTTTAGAACCAGCTCCTTGTCCTGTGACTGCTTCTTGACCTTTTCTTTCTGCACATACACACTGAGGTATTATAGTTTAGAGTAACCCGTAGAACATGTGCCTCTTTTGTCTGGGATCCATTATACTAAGCCTCAGACAGGAGGAGGTGCCGTCTCTCTCATACCAACCCGCTGCCTTTGGTGCCCTCCCCTATCAGTGAGAAATAAACAGCATGTCCACATCGGCTAGTCTTCTGGGTGGGCACAGGAAGACTCAGGGTGGTTTTTTTTCCCAGAATATCACAAACACTTAAGCAGCTCCCCAGTTTAGAGCTCCTGCATTACAAGTGAATATTAATTTTGCATAAGAAACCATTGATTTGATCTTTAAATTTCAGTGTAATCTGTATCATCCCCATCATTATTTAACAAACAAATAAAAACCTTTCCATATGCATACAAAATTCACTCCAGGGAAAGCTGGTGTAAGATTTTCCCATCATCCTGAAGGATGGTCAAGTTTCCATTGCTTTTGCTGAGCTGTGAAAAGCAGCCCATCCTGTGTATATAGCAAAGAAATGTCTGAAAATTGTAGCAAAATGAGATTGTATAGAGAATTTTCAATCAATTGTAATTGACAGCATACCAAGCTTATAAATAAAAGATAAAAGCATCATAAGTATATGCCACCACTCTCATCCTGCCTTCAGTAACCACAACAATAACTTCCAAAATCTTCTTTTCCCATTGCATCCATAAACAATTACCATCTCTTTGTTAAACTCTAATTGCTCTGCTTACACAGCTGTGCCACTGCACAGCCCAAGAAAGAAGGCCCAAGTGTGAAGACAGTTATTAATAAAGTAATGCCGTAACAAACTGAAAGGGCTTGGGAGTTCAAGAAAAACCAGTCTCCCCTACAGCCTTTATGAAAACCATACCGTGGACTGTGCTGCAAATGCTGATACTTTATGCATAAATCCATTTCGGGAGGCCCAAGTACATAGAGGTTGAGAACATGGCCTCTTGAGCTATATTGCATGGGTTTGAATCCCAGCCTTTCCACCGACAGCTGGGCAACTGAGGCATGTTACCCAACCTCTCTGTGATTCACTTTTCCCCATCTATAAAACAGGGCTAATAAAAATTCCTAGTTCTGTGAGGATTACACTTATAGTGCTCTGAGGCTTAACACTTATAAGGAGTTTAGAAAAGTACCTTACATATATTAAATGCTCAATATGTATTAGAAAAACAATATGCATTGTTTATTTATTTTTGTATACTTTCTTTTTACCAGTTTGTTCATTTTGCTTTTCCAATTTTTACCTCACACCTATAAGCTACCCACATCCTCAGTGGCTGGAAAAGCTGGGGAGTAGTATTCAACTCCACACAAACTATCCACTAAAACTCCAACATCACTATGGCCAAAGCACCAAAAAAAAAAAAAGGAAAGAAGAGAATTTATTTTCTGGGAAATAGTTGCAAAGTACTGCCAATATTCATTGAAAATCTCAAGTCATTTCTAAACCTTAGAGTTTTTCACTCTTCGAAGTGATACAATATAGAATGACAACATTCCCATCCCTTTCTACTTGAGAAACTCCAAAAACCGTTTGTCCCAGAAAGATCTTGACATGTTGGAAGTTTTCGGCTTCAGGAAATAAAATGTTCTGCGGGGGAAGATTGAGATATCTACAAATCTGACATGAAATTACTTCACTTAGTATGGAAGAGAAATACTCTTTGAGAAAAAAGGCCCGAGATAAAAGAGTCCTTACGTATTTTAACCAGATTTATCCTCTATCAGTATGCCGCACATACAGCCTATTTAGCAAATCCAATAATCAACAATATGGTTTCCACACTGAATTGCTAAGCCACCTCTGTGTGCTAGTAATTGAATCCCTGAAAGACAGTGGATTAACAATAAGCACATTTCACTTTTCACAGAAAGGCTGTGAGTAGGTGGCTTACTCCTTCCTCACTCTCTGTGATCCTCAGCAGGCATTTCTGACCTCATGGCCACAAGATGGCTGCCTCAGCTCCAAATTATGAACTCATAGCATATTCCAAACAAGGAGGGAAGGAAAGGAGTCAAACTGGAAAATTCTTGATCACCGTTTAAGATGCAACACATCTGTTATTCCCTTGGCAAACCTCCCCTGGCCTGACCCGAGGCAGTGTTGGGTGTTCACATTTCTTAGTCATCTGACATTTCTGCGTGCACATGCATGTGAATGTGTCCCACTTTGCATTGTAATCATTATTAATATTTGTCTCCCCACTACAGAGTGAACCTCTGAAATAGGAAGTACATATCTTAACCACTATACCCCCAAACGTCTATGGCAATGTGGTTGGAAAAATCATTTGACCCAATTGTTTAAGCTATGATGATAAAACTATTCCCAGTTGATCACATATATTGTGCCTGATTAAACAACCTATAAAATCACCAAATAATTCTCTGAAAAAAATGAAGGAAACTAGATGTGGGGGTAAATTAATTGTGCTGATGATCACCCAAGTAACTACAGTCACTCTTTTTCAAAGGGATTTTTTCTGGAATAACAGACAAAAGAGAACACCTAGCATCAGCCCTAACTCTACCACAGAAACAGGGCTTTCAGAACTTCCAGATGTGGCCCACATGACCTTTAGAATGCCTGGATACATAATACAAGTTTCTGTCACTGATGTCTTGGACAGGGAATATTAAACACCCCTAGGGCCCTGAAAACAGTGGCCAACCAAGTACCACTAAGAATCCAGGACTCTTTCCCAATCTAGGGCAGGAAAAATACAAAGATAAGCCTGGAATCTCTTGTCCTACCAGATAGAGCAGAAGCTGCCAAAGACTACTGGGGTCATGTCCGAAGAACTCAGGATCCAATCTGAAATGACTCACAGTCCAAAGATGGGTCAATTTCAACATCAATAAGAATAGTAATTACAATGGGTTGAAACATATCAAATGTATTTAAAATCACAAATTTCTAATAATTATTTAAATAGATCAACTGCAGAGGATACTAAGGTATCACTTTATTATTAGGAAACTTGATTGGAAAAGAATCAAGCATTTATCCTGCCCTTCTTATAATAACTTCTTGACCACTGAGTACCAAATATTAGATGAAGAGATGTTTCCCTTTATAGAAATATTCTAGTTAATTAGTAAAAAAGAACTGATAAGATTGGAATATACCCACTTTGCAATCCTGAATTAATTAATTGTCTAAGTATTAATCACCCATAGCTGTTAACATTAAAAAAGGAAAAAATAAATATTAAGTGCATTCTAATGAAAGAACACCTCTATAAAGTAGTCTTATCAAAAAGAAAAAAAATTAAAAAGGAATCTGATCAAGCCCCTGGATATATCTACAAAATTTACAAGAAATAATGGAAACAGACATGATATTTAACACCTTAAAGACACAACCAGCAAAATACAGACCCTGGGAAACTCTGTAGGATGAAGAGCTCAGATTTTTTCAACCAATAAATTAAAGAAAGAAAAAGAGGAGGAGGGATGCATGGGTAGATGGAGAGGATTGGCTGTGATATGGGGGTTGTTGGGGGCTGGGGAGTGAGCACAGAGGATTCGTTATGTTAAAATAAAAAATGGAGACCAACCTTGAAAATTTCTTGAGCAGACAAAACCAGTTCAGTCATACAAAGGTTAACTTAGCTTTTCTGCAAGATTAACTTGACCTGGGTCATTTCTTGCTTATGCCTCTGAAAATCATAAGCAAAACTGAACTGTTTCCAAGGTTGATATGAGGTAACCACTGAAAATGCTAATGTTATAAGCAATCACTGTGAAGAATAAATAGTCACTGCTTTCTCACTAATATACCCCTGAGCCTCATTCCATGTTTTGGCTGAAGCGTTCCTTGCAAACTGTCTTTTTGGTGTGTGCACAATAAATGGTTACTAATTGCTTCTGTTATTTCTGAATTGTTGACAGTTATAATGTTCTATCTACCTTTGTACATGTTTGAAATTTTCTACCATGAAACATTTTCTTTTTTATTGATTTGAGAGAGAGAGGGGAAAGGAAGGAGAGAGGGAAATAATTTGTTGTTCCACATAATCTATGCATTCATTGGTTGATTCTTGCATGTGACTTGACTGGGGATCAAACCCATAATCTTGGTGTACCAGGATGATGTTCTAATGAAATTAAGCTACCCAGGGCTTAAATGTTTTGTTAACTCAAAATATCAGTAAACTAAAAAATAATTTAACTAGCTGCCTTAGTTCACTAAGGTAACAGAAATGAACAACATTGGTTAGTCAAGGTGTTAAAATGGAATTTGGCCTATAGTTTATAAGGAAATGACTCCTCCTTAAAGGTGGGAAAGAATCAATATAAGCTGTTTGTAAAGGCTGCCACAGCTAAGTACCACAGACTGGGTGGCTTAACCAACAGAAATTTATGTCATTATAGTACTAGGGGCTAGGACTCCGAAGTCAAGTTGTCAGCTAGTTTGACTTCTCCTGAGGCCTCTCTCCATGGCTTGCGGGATGGCCCCCTTCTTGCTGTGTCCTAACATAGTTTTCCTTCTGTACGTCCATCCTTGGTGACCTTTCCTGTGACCAAATCTCATTATCTTATGAGGACGACAGTCAGATTGAATTAGGGCCCACCCTAAAGACCTCATTTTAACTTAATCACATCTTTGAAGATCCTATCTCCAAATACTGTCACAGTCTAAGATATCAGGGATTAGGACTTCAATGTATGCATTTGAAGAAGACACGATTCAGCCCATAACAGCTGTCATACTTAGCAATATGACATTTATAAGCTATAACATTCTGGGAATTCAGACAAGTCAACCTCCCTCCACAGACCTGAAAAAAAAGCCAGGAAATAGGTCAAAGGTGGTTGAGGTGCATCATTTCAGTTAGCTCCCAATGTATTCTAGGGTTCCAAGAAGTTAAAGCAGGCCTAAAAATTATTCCGCTTTGAAGGAAATAAGAATTTTATATGGAGAAAGATTTTTTTAAAAAGTCTCACAAAATGGGGTGTGCCATTTCCCATCTAAACTCATTGAGCCTGTCAAAGCTTAGATAACCAATGTCTTTCTGACTTTGCTTGAGGCACCTTATCCCATGCAGAGAATAGATGTGTGCAGAGAAAACGTCTCTTTGCCTGCACACAGGCTGCAAAGAGTCGGCACGAACCCCTCTGTGTACCATCTGCATTAACAGGGACAGACACAGGAAACACGCTGCCATGAGCAACAACAGAGCTTACCCTCCAGCCCCTACAATCCCTCAAATGGTCTGCCCACATGTTCCCTCTACCTGGATTCCCTGCCAACATCTTGTTCAAGGGTTCAGCCAGGACAAGCAGGGCATTCTCTTCACAGGTGGTTTGGTTTTTCTTGTTCCAAATTTTCCAGGCACCTAAACAAATCACAGCAATCTTTCCTCTCTTACCCTCTCTCTCCCATCAATCTGCCAATGAGATACAAAACTGTGGTGGTTTAATTAGGCATTGTTTTTCCATTTTAAATGAGGTTACATTTCCAGCGATGCACAGCTCCCTCAACTGCCTCCCTTCCCCATCCTTGTTGAAAGCTTCCTTTACTCCAAGGTCTTATTTAATCAAATATGTTGGCTAAGCCAGCATCTCTGTCAGCCCCAAACCAACCACTGAAGCTTGCGAGACCTGCCTGTACCATGCTGTACCTTCTCACATCCATTGATGTGAGAAGGAAGATTATTTTCCAAAACAGCTGTGCACAAGTTTGTATATCTGTGTAAGAACTTAAGCAATGTTGTACAAACCCTGTTTTCAGACACACTAATTTCTAGATCTTATTTTATCATCATTTATTGATACAAAAGTGTCCTTAGTCCTTAACTGATCAGACAGACAATGAGTAACATAAATTAGACATTCCCATTTTATAAGACCACTGGCATTCTCACAGCCAACAACCCTGTATTCCGGAGTCCTCCCAAATTTCTAGTCTAAAACAACCCCACCAAGTAA
>PVKM010032602.1:0-16328 GCA_004027735.1 Carollia perspicillata
TAGTCTATTTCTTCCCTCTGGGTAGAATGCTGTCTGTCCTTTTCCTAGAGATGGAGAGTCTGAAGCCTCCCAGGTGTGTTCAGATTTTAGGGCTCCTCCTAAGATATGACCTGAATCCTTTCCAAGGAGCTCAGGGCGTTTCCATACAGTAGCCTTGACAGTGGGGAGGGGCCAGGTCCTCCTCCCATTCACTAATGAGATACTGAGGGGCAGAGACCCAGGCATTTACCAGGATGTCTGGGTGGTGGTGGGAGCCGACACTGAGTGCTAATCCCAGGCTTCAGTCTGGGGATACACTGAGCCCTGCACCGTCTTGTATCTGGCCTCAGTACACCAGTAAGAAACACCACAGTGGGCAAATCTAAATAATTGTTTAGTGGTGAAAAATTAAATGCAAGCGCTGAAGCCAACAGTAATTTCAACCAACACAGGGAGACTGAGAGTCCCAGAGCAGCATTAGCAGTTATCTGCCATGCATGTGTCCCAGGCTTTTCTGGGGCTGAATGTGTCCCCCAAGGGTATGCAGTCTGGGCTGTTCGGCACTGCTCGGGGAGGCTTTGGGGAGCTGCTTCAGCCTCCTGACAAGGCCAGCCTCTGAGCAGCTCTGGGGCAGCCAGCCCATCTTGAACATGGTGCCCATGGCCTATACACCCCTACCCCTGGGCTTCCTGAGACACCAAGGTCAGATGCCTGAGGGACAGAGCTGTTTTCACTGGGCAGGGAGAGAGAGTGTGGATGAGTTTGTACGGCAGGCTGCCTTGGCGGGGGCTGGGCTCCTAACCTTCCTCTGCTCATGTCATTTCACACCTGCTTCCCCACTTGCCTGTTTGCCCCAGCGGGATCATATCTTCCCTGTGCCAGACCTGTGTGTGGTAGGGGGACATGGGTGTTCACTCTCAGGTGGGCCCCATCTCTTTGGGGAGCTTGAGGACAGATGCAGGGATGATGCTTCATGAATAGCGGTAATCAGTCCACTCGTGTAGGTGGGTGGCAGAGAACCTCAGCCAAGTTATAATAACTAACAGCTGGCGTTGCTGTGATGCTTCCCTGTTCAGCAGACACCATCATATACATTTCTCGTTTGGTCTCCATGGCTCCTTTCAAGGACGTAACAATAGCTGCTAATATTTATTGAGCGATTACTCTGTGTCAGGTACTTTGCTAAATTCTTTACATTAACTTAAAAAACAAAAAATTCTCAGCACCCATTTATGATAAAAACTCTCAGCAAAGTGGGAATAGAGGGAACACACCTCAACATAACACAGGCCATATATGACAAATCCAATGCCAGCATCATACTCAGGGGCAGAAACTACAGGTGTTCCCCTTAGGATTGGGAACAAGACAGGGGTGTTTGTTTTCACCTCTCTTATTTAACATAGTACTGGAAGTCCTAGCCACAGCAATCAGACAAGAAGAAGAAATAAAAGGCATCCAAATTGGAAAGGAAGTAGTAAAACTGTCCTTACTTGCATATGACATGACACTGTACATAGAGAGTCCCAAAGATTCCACCAAGAAAGTACTAGAACTCATAAATGGATAGAGCAAAGTAGCAGGATATAAAATTAATATCCAGAAATCAGTTGTATTTTTATATGTCAATAATGAACTAACAGAAAGGGAAATGAAGAAAACAATCGCATTCACAGTTGCTTCAAAAATAATAAAATACCTAGGAATAAACCTAACCAAGGATGTAAAGGACTTGTACTCGGAAAATTATGAGACATTGAGGAAAGAAATTGAAGAAGATACAAATAAGTGGAAGCGCATACCATGTTCATCGATAGGAAAAGTTAACATCATGTTAACATAAAAATGTCCATACTACCCAAAGCAATCTATAGATTCAGTGCAATTCCTATCAAGATTCCAATGACATATTTCACAGAACTAGAACAAATATATCAAAAATTTATATGGAACCACAAAAGGCCCCGCATAGCAACAATGATCCTGAGAAAGAAGAACAAAGTTGGAGGAATCACTTTACCTAATATCAAACTGTATTATAAGGGCATAATAATTAAAACAGCATGGTACTGGCATAAAAACAGACACACAGATCAATGCAACAGAATGGAGAGCCCAGAAATAAACCCACACCTTTATAGTCAATCAATATTCAGTGGAAGAAGCAAGCACCTACAATGGGCTAAAGATAGTTTATTCAATAAATGGTGTTGGGGAAATTGGACAGATACATGCAGAAAAATGAAACTAGACCACCTTCTTACACCACACACAAGATTAAATTCAAAATGGATCAAAGACTTAAATGTTGGAACCCAAAACACTAATTCAAAAAAACATAAGCACCATTATTTCATTGCAGTGTTATTTGAAATTGCCAAGATATGGAAGCAGCCTGAATGTCCTTCAATAGATGAGTGGATACAACAATTCTGGGACATTTATACAATGGACTACTGCTTGGCTGTAGTGTTCCACCCTTTGTGGAACCCAGATTCTGGTGGCTTTTCCAGATTCTGGTGGTTGTCGTATATCTTGGCTTGTGGCTGCATCACTCCAGTCTCTTTCTCCATCTTTCAGCACTCCAACCTCTTCCTCTGCCTTCACCTCACGGTGTGCTCTGTGTCCCCTACACCCATCCCCCTTGGCAGGGAGGCCTGGAGGGAGTGGCCCAGTTCCCAGGTGGTAGAGCCCCTCAGCCCAGGCACTGGTTGATGCTCACGCAGATTTCTTAGTGGAAACTTGTCACAGCTCATTTCCCAGGTGTATTAGTTTCCAGTGGCTGCTGTAACAGATTATCATTAACTCGATCATTTAAAACAACAGAAATTTATTCTCACACAGTTCTGGATGTCAGAAGTCCAAGATCAAGGTGTTGGCAGGGTTTCAGTCTCTCCGGTGGCTCTTCCAGATTCTGGTGGTTGTAGTATATTTTGGCTAGTGGCTGCATCACTCCAATCTCTTTCTCCATCTTTCAGCACTCCAACCTCTTCCTCTGCCTTCACCTCACGGTGTGCTCTGTGTCTCAATTCCCTTGGCCTCTCTCGTGTACGGACATTTATAATAGCATACTGGCAATCCAGGATGATCTCAAGATCCTTAACTTAATCACATATGTAAAGACCCTTTTTCCAAATAAGGTCACACTCACAGGTTCCAGGGATTAGGATGTGCACATATCAGCCCAAACTACATTGGACATCCTCAGGTGCCGTGGACACAGGAGGCAGGAGTTGGTCCCATTTCAGAGCTAGGGCGTGGTAGGGGCTGGGATCTACACCAGCCCTCCCAACAAGGAACAGACAGTAGAACCAGGAAGATGACGCCCCTTGATGCTGTAGTATCATGGCTTGGCCCTTGATTATGCCTCCGACTCTGAACCTGTACTGGGCTTGTAGCCCTTACTCTGTCTTCTGTCCTTCCATCTGTAAATTTTGGAACCTTGGGACTGGAGGAAGCCTCCACAGGTTGTCTTGCTCTTCTTTTAGCCTCCTGACTAGCCTCTCAACAAATCCGATATATCCCCTCTGCTTTTCCTCTCTGGTGGTCAGACACTTTCTCCTTACCTCTGGCCTAACTGGCCTCTGCAGCATTCCTTTCTGGGGCTTGCTGTAACCAGGACCTGTCTATGTAGTGAGGGCCAGGGCCAAACTGAAAATGCTGTGCACAGGGCTGAATGGGGGTTGCCTTGAGGTGGAGCTGAAGGCTCTTTCCAAGCTGGGTTTTGCTGGACTCAGAGAGAGGGAAAGCAGGCTTGTGGTGACATCTCCCTCCTGCCAGGTACTGCCTGGGCTGAATGCAGATGAAGCCCTTGCTGGGTTCACAGTTCCAGCCCAGCAGCCTCCTCTCTGGCAGGCAGGCCCTGCTGCACCAGCTTCTATTGCAAAGACATCTTAGGAACCTGCTGCGGTGTGGGAAGTCAGGGCCTTCCCACAGAGTCCTGAATCCCTTGGGCCAAATTTGCCTCTTGTTCTTGGGAGGATCTGGGCCTTGCTCTGTGAGTGGGAAACAAAGATCTGACTGAGTAGAGTGTGGCTCCTTTCCCTCTGATCATTCCTCATCCTCCCCCTTGTCCACTCCTCCCAGTACCTGCCTCAGTGGGTTCTGTGGAACCTTACAGAAGTGTGCCTACTTCTGTACCACCTGTCCCTCCTCAGGATTTTCCCAGAGCCTGCTCAGGCTTTGGGTGGAGATGCTTGGGACCTGGGCCAAGGTGGTAGGCATCACAGATTGGCCAAGAGGATGAACAGTTTTGAAGGTTAGGAGGCAGGGTCATTCCCAGGCCTTCCCCAGGTTCTGCAGGCAAAGCCCATGTTCTCCCTTATATTTAGTCCTATGTTCCAACTTTTCTCTCCCTTGCAGGCCTGCCCCTGTCTATATGTCACCAACTCTTTGTTGCCTGCTTGGCCCTTCTCCCACCACCAACTGGGTAGTCTTTCTGTTGCAGTGTAGCCCACACCAGAATTTTCCCTTTGTGTCTTAGAATTGAATGTTTCTAGTGCACTACCTTGTGGCTGCCTCTGCAAACAGTAGGTACCTACTGAATGCTCTTTAACTAGAATGGGGATGGAACAATGGTTTCTCAGCCACTGGAGACTCTGCCTCACACCCTAGTTTTTTTTACCTGGTTACTCTGGGAACCAGTAGGGGTTGTGACCCTCCCAGCCTGCCCTGCTAACTGCTCTGCACCTCTCCCCTTCCATCTCCAGCACTCCCTCATTCTCCTCCCTGTTCAGCCACTGCTCCTGGTCCTCAGTTGCCCAGGGAAGACCAATTTGTTAGAAGGCTTTCTTGTTCCTTAGTCAACCTGGAGACCTCTTAAGGACACCATGGGGCTTCCCTGATTCCCATATGAAGGCCCCAAGCCAGTAGGGTCTCTGTGCGCCCCTTCTTGCCTGGAGCTCCAGACTCGGGGTTGGGCCGAGAGGTGCCGTCAGGGCCCAGCATGGCCTAGATCAGCTGCTTGGGTGGTAAAAGATGCCTTGAATGGAGGACATTGCTTGGTCAAGCGAGTGTGTGAATGGTATGTAAGGACTGTGGGTTTTTAAGAGTAATTTTAACTTCTCACCAGGGATTGCCATACATTCTTTCTCTCTCTGTCCTGTGGAGCCTCTTATCCCTGAAGAAGGCAACAGAACAGCAGGTGCAGAAATGAGACAGGCAGATGGGAGTGAGAGGAACAGGGACAGTCCCACGTTCCCTGGCTCTGTGACCTCGGGCCAGGCACCTGCCCTGTCTGGGCCTAAGGCTTCCCATCAGCTCACTGACCCATACAATGCCTTCAGGTGGAAGAAGGCATTCTGTTGCCACCAATGAAGACACCAAACATGCTCTGAGATGGGAAATCTGTAAAGACGGCACTCACAGCCTGGACCGGGCTCTGGCCCTGGCTGGGATGAAGTTCCTGGCATCAGCCCACTTCCCTGGGGAGAGACGCCAAGTGCAGCATTATAACCTGACCTACCTGTGCCCCATGCCAGGCCCACCCGAAAGAGGTCAACCTTAAGGAGCAAAGACTGGAGCTGGGAGGGGCAGGGTGGGTCAAAATTCACGTGGAATTGGCCGGTCTCAGTGCCAGGGCAACAGATGTTTGCTTTGGAGCCTGGATGGGGTTTGCTCCAGGCCGTGGGCGGGCGGCGCCTTCAGATGATCTCCCCGGTCAGGTTTCTTGTTGGCTCTGGGAAGGGCCTTTCACTTTGGGGGCCGTCTGGCCTCCAAGATTCCTCCCACCACTGCCTTTTCACCCGCTGTTGAGTGCGTGCCAGGCCAGCACTCAGCACTGTGCACTCCCTGAGCCTGGAGCTGGCTCTCCATGGGGCTGTCTCAGGCCAGGGTAGCTTCTCTCCTGCAGCAGCACAATTCCATGGACCCTGGGAGGGAACCAGGAGTTCCTAGGACCTCAGTCCCAGCTTCTCCAGAAGTCACTTCTGTCTGGTCCTGAGGTACACTCCTGGGTCTTTCTTTTTGGTATGATTCCTGAGGATATTCATCTTTTGAAGTGAAGTGGGCAGAGATTTTCCAGCTGTCAGTGTGCCCTATATAACCAAGTACCTGCTCCTTACATGTGATAGCAAATCCTGGGAAGCGTGTGTAGCTTCCTCCCCAAACATTTTCTCCCTAATCTCCAAACATTTTTTTCCTTTTTATCATGAAGTCGATTTACTTGTTTACTTTTAAAATCCTTCCAATCACCAGAGGATATGAATGCAGTTTAGTAGAAGTGTGGGGTGAGGACCTAGCAGGAGGGATTTGGGTGGGATCATCATAGGTGCTGAGAACCGGAAGCATGCTCCCTGCCTTCATGCTTTCCCTTCCCGCCCCTTACTCCCTGCCATTGGTCCACAGAATCTTGAAGTAAAAGAAAACTTAAAGGACATTAAATCTGGTGGTTTTGAGCCTAGTTATGCATCAGAATCATCTGGGAAGGTTGCAGAACTCTAGACTCATAAGTCCAACTCTTGGAGATGCTTTTTATTGTCAGGAGTGGAAAATGGGGATCACTTTGTCTATCAAGCACTGCAGATGATGCTAATACATCCAGCCCTCCCTGGTTCTTGGCATGGCAGTTGGTCCATGTGTTGTAGTGACACCGTAGCCTTCTCCCTTATCAGATACAGACAGCCCAGCTATAGCTTCTCACTCCATCTGGGATGGCTTAGCTGTAGGACGTTCTTTCTCATTGGCCCTGGTCTGCTCCCTAAGAGAGATAGTACTTCCTCTTCTCTGTGGCCAGCCTTCTTAGTGATGACAGCTTTCTTGTCCAGCCTTGTCCTCTGCAGCCTATACACGCCTGCTCCTTTGCATGCTTTTCAGATGCCTTTATCTCATTACAGGGGCATGGGGTGGAAAACGGAGGGGAGGAGCCCAGGAAGGGAGGCTGGGAACCGACATGCTCAAGAAATTCAAACTGGCTGGCTGAAGCGGGGCAGTCTCTTCTCCCCAACTCCATCCATCACCCATTGCTGTCAGTCTCTGAGTAACCATCCTCAGGTCGTCTTCATTGAATTCTTGAGCTTCCACAGCCAAGTCAAATGATTAATTTAACAAATTAGCAAGCACATGAAGTTATTTTATTAAGCAGTATTTGATGTCATTCATCCCTGCGCTCCTGGCCTCCCTCCAGAGGGGACCCCTCTCCTGATTGCATTTTTATTATTCTTTTGCTTTGGTTTTGTAATGTTGCCACTGATACATACCCCTCAACAACACATTCTGTACTTTTATGTGCCTTCGAGCTGTATGAGATGGTGTTGAACTCTAAGTAGCTTTGTGTAGCTTTCATTTCTTTTACTCAGTGTTTCTAAGATTGGTCCATGCTATGTTTGTAGCTATACTTCACTCATTTTCCCTATTTCATAATATTTCATCGTGTGAATATATACAGTTTGTTCTTTGTTACTCATTTTTGGCTATTGTGGAGAAAGCTGCTGGCATCATTCCTGACTGTGCACTTTTATTTAATTTATTTTTTAAAATGTTTTTCTTGTTGTTCAATTACAGTTGTCCCCATTTCCCCCCATTATTCTCCCCTGCCCTCTCCACCCCTTCTCTCCCATGTTCAGTTCTGCCCCCACCCATTGTCCTTATCCATGGGTCCTTTATATGTGTTCCTTGACTTGACACTTCCCCTTCTTCCCTTATTATACCCCTCCCCCCTCCCCTCTGGTCACTGTCAGTTTGTTCTTTATTTCCATGACTCTGGTTCTATTTTGCTAACTGGTTTGCTCTGTTCATTAGGTTCCACTTACAGGTGAGATCACATGGTATTTGTCTTTCACCGCCTCACTTATTTCACTTAGCATAATATTCTCCAGTTCCATCCACACTGTTGCAAAGGGTAGGAGTTCCTTCTTTCTGCTGTGTAGTATTCCATTGTGTAAATGTACCACACCTTTTTGATCCACTCATTTACTGATGGGCACTTAGGCTGTTTCCAGCACTCGGCTATTGTAAATGATGCTGCTGTGAACATTGGGGTGCATAGGTTCTTTGGAATAGGTGTTTCAAGATTCTTAGGGTATAATCCCATCAGTGGAATTGCCAGGTCAACAGGCAGTTCCATTTATAGTTTTCTGAGGAAATTCCATACTGTTTTCCACAGAGGCTGCAGCAATCTGCATTCCCACCAGCAGTGCACTAGGGTTCCCTTTTTTCTACAACCTCACCAGCACTTGTTTGTTGCTTTGTTTATGACAGCCATTCTGACTGGTATGAGGTCATATCTCATTGTGGTTTTAATTTGCATCTCTCTGATAGCTAGTGGTGCTGAGCATCCTTTCATATGTCTGGGCCCTCTGTGCATCCTCCTTGGGGAAGTGTCTGTTCAGGTCCTTTGCCCATTTTTTAATTGGGTTGTTTTCCTCCCTGGAGTGGAGTCGTGTGAGTTGTTTACATATTTTAGAGATCAAACCCTTTTCTGAGGTATCATTGGCAAATATATTTTCCCATATGGTTGGCACTTTCATTTTGCTGATGTTTTCTTTAGCCATGCAGAAACTTTTTAATGTGATGAAGTCCCATTTGTTTATTTTTCCCTTTATGTCCCTTGCTCTAGGGGACACATCAGTGAAAATATTGCTGTGTGGAGTATCTGAGAATTTCCTGCCTGTGCTCTCCTCTAGGACTTTTATGGTGTCATGACTTATATTTAAGTCTTTATCTATCTTGAGTTTATTTTTGTGTCTGGTGTAAGTTGGTGGTTGAGTTCCATTTTTTTTAGATGTACTTGTCCAGATCTCCCAACACCATTTGTTGAAGAGGCTATTTTTACTCCATTTTATGCTCCTACCCCTTTTGTTGAATATTAATTGACTATAGAGACATGGTTTTATTTCTGGGCTCTCTATTATGTTCCATTGATGTATGTGTCTGTTTTTATTCCAGTACCAGACTGTTTTGATTACAGTGCCTTGTAATATAGTTTGATATCAGGTATTGTGATCCCTCCTACTTTGTTCTTTTTTCTCAAGATTGCTGAGGCTATTTGGGTCATTTATGGTTCCATATAAATTTTTGAAATGTTTGTTCTATATCTGTGAAATATGTCATTGGTATTTTAGTAGGGATTATGTTGAATCTATAGATTGCTTTGAGTAGTATGGACATTTTGATGATGTTAATTCTTCCAATCCATGAACACAGTATATGCTTCCATTTATTTTTGTTCTTTAGTGTTGTGTAATTTTCTGAGTACAGGTCTTTTACCTCCTTGGTTAGGTTCATTCCTAGGTACTCTATTTTTCTTGTTGCTATAGTAAATGGGATTTTTTTCCTAATTTCTGTTTCTGATATTTCATTGTCATTGTACAAAATTGCCTTAGATTTCTGAATATTGACTCTGTATTATGCTGTTTTGCTAAATTCACTTATTAGGTCAAGTATTTTTTTGGTGGAGTCTATAGGGTTTTCTGTGTACACTATCATGTCATCTGCAAACAATGACAGTTTTACTCCTCCTTTCCAATTTGGATGCCTTTTATTTCTTTTTCTTGTCTAGTCACTGTGGCTACAACTTCCAATAGAAGTCCAATAGAAGTGGTGAAAGTGACACCCTTGTCTTGTTCCCGATCGTAGTGGGAAAGCTTTTAGTTTTTGCCTGTTGAGTATGATGTTGGCTGTAGGTTTCTTGTATAAGACCTTTATTATGTTGAGGTATGCTCCCTGTACTCCCACTTTGCTGAGTGGTTTTATCATAAATGGGTGCTGTGAGCATTTCTTTAGTACACATGTATGAGAGTTTCTCCAGGGCATATCCCTAGGAGTGGAATTGCAGGATGGTGGGGCAAGGACAGATTCATCTTCTAAGAAGTACCGATCAGAAGAAAGAAATGAACCATCCTCCTGCCTGGGGTAGGTCAGGTGTGCTTTTCTCTGACCGAGGTTGTGGGGTAGAGAGGCAGCACCTACTCTAGCCTGATGAGCAGCCAGTTCTCTGCAGGCATAATCCCAAAGCTGAGTAGCATGAGTGGGTGTTTTCCAGCACCCTCGGGTCTGAGCCCACAGCAGCTGTGGAGAATAGTGGTGCTGCTTCACAACAGAGCAGGAATGAATGGAGTGTGGGAGCATGCATGTGTCTGGGGTTGAGATGTTCTCATATCTAATTTACTGCTCTGCTTTCCCATCCTGGACCTTCTGCCAAGTGCCTGTAAAAAAGATGGAATATTTAGTTAAGATGGAGAAGGATGAGGCAGTCTTTTGAATTAGATATGGTGTTGAGAAGGTAGTTTGAATAATCTCCTAATACCATCCCAGATTTAAGTCCTGGCTATCCTTGATGGCTACGCTATATTCTGTAGTCTGAGTGAAATCTTTCTGTCCCCAGTTGCAGGCACCTTCCCTTGCTTTAAATTTCTCATAGCACTTTGTGTCTCTGTTGTAGCCTGTGGCGCTTCCTGCCTGATCACATGGTTCTTTCCACATGCATGTCTCTTTCCTGCAACCAGACCCTTGAAGGCAGAGCCTTTGTCTCCTGCTTTCTTATGCCTTACCTGTAGCATTGGGCACAAAAATACTAATAATTAATTGGCAAGATCAACTCCAGCCCCAGGCACCTGCTAAGTGACAGTCTACTTTCTTTCTCATTCTTTACCCCATGCCCCCACCCAAAAATACCATTCCCTGAGCTATATTTCTGGGGAGGTTAAGTTTCTTTTTAACAAAACTCTTAATTGCATTGTGTGGTAGAGGGACACATGCAGGGCTGGGGCTGCAGTCAGAGTGGAGCATGGAGTGGTCTGGGCTGTGCCCCACACTCACTTGAGGATCTGCTGCTCGTTGCTCCGGAGAAGGGTGGAACGCTGGCAAATCTGCAGGGAAGAAAAACATTGCCGTCTCCCAGGTTTCCTCAGGCAGCAGGAGAAGGTGGTAGTAGATAAATGACTCAGAGGGTCATGAACTATAGCAGTTTGGGGGGAAAAATAGAGGTGAGTGAATGAAGGAATGAGTGGAATGAAGGTGAATGAACGAAGGAATGAATGAATGAGAGGGCACATGAACAGCCTACTGTAGCAGAAAGGACCCTTGGCCTGGAACCTGATGACATGGGCTTTGCATCCTAGCATTTTCCTTTCTGCTTGTGTGATGTTGAAAAATCCTAATGTTTTCTTGTTTCCTCATCTGTAAAATGGGGCAAAAGTATATCCTCTCCAGGGTGTTTCAGCAGACCAAACGAGACCATGTCTGTGAAAGGGCCTACTTACTCTTCTTGAGGTCATGTCTAATGTAACCAGGGTCTCAGAGCATTGGCAAGACTGGGTGTGATGTGTGCATGTGTGAGATTTTCTCCATCGAGTGGATTATAATTTGAAAAGTGCCCACTGCATCCCATCTCCCATTCTCTAGTGATTGCTGGCTATTTGCAAGTGAAGAAGACAGTGCCCCTACAAGCCGGGTTTGCCCTGAGAGTTGAAAACTGTTGCTCTCCCATGAAGCTAGAATGTGTGAAGGGTGATGGTTGGCTCCAGCCTGAGCACCTTTCCAGTTTGCCTGTTTGGGAAGAATAGGTGCTAATTGGATTACATTTGGTGGGGTTTTGCCCAGCTGCTGCAACGGCACTTAATTTGGGGAAGATCACTCCTCTCAAATAGAGACTTGCTAAGCTAATGCCTCATTTTCCAGATTCCTGGGGAGCTGCTAAAGTCAGGGAGGGGTGAAGGTATCTGTCCCAGGCACACAGCTACTTGATCCATGACTTTAGGCTGTGAACTTCCCCAGGGTTGACGGCACACTGCCTCTCTGTCCCTTTAGTGTCCTCTGCAAGCCTCTGGTGTTGGAAGAACAGTGCCCCCAAAGTCAAAAGACCTGGGTTTGAATACCCATCTCTGTTTTCTTAGTACCAGCTCTGTGACTCTGAACCAGTTGCTTGATATTTCTGAGCTGAGATACTGGTAGGGAGAAGACAGTAATATTTACCTTGAGAGGTTGGTGCAATAATGTAATTTTAGTTACCATTTATTGAGTGCTTCCTAAAAGTGCCAGACACTTTACAAACATTAATCCAACAACAAACCTGAGGGAGAGGTGGTATGGACTTCTATTTCACAGGGAGGCAGCTGCAGCTCAGAGAGGTTAGGTCGCTTGCTCCAGGTCACACAGTTGGTGGTAGCAGAGCCAGTTCAACCCAGCTGGCACCTGACCTCTTCACCACCACCATGCTGCTTCTCTCAGTAAATGAAATGATATGTGAAGAGTGTCTGGCATTCGGTTGGCGGGATCTGAATCTGACACAGCCTGTGGTATTTACCGAGAGATTAGTTGGGGCTTTCTGGGGACCAGAAAACATGGAGGTGGGGATAAAGAAGAAACTGGTAAGCCTGGGTCTGTGCTCCCCAACCTTGATAGGGGTATCATCCATGAGTACAGGCCGTGGCAAGTTTGGAAGCAGACTGATGACTATTTTCCAAGCTCAGCAGGAGGCAGAGGGCGGATATGATGCACAGGGACACAGCTCATTCTGTGAGTTTGCGAAGAGCTCTGCAGTCTCGGATCTAGTCATGGGCATAGCCGTTGGGCACTCTGTGGGTTCTTTGGACTGCAGGGGGCATTTGAGAAATGTCATAAGAGATGGGGCACTGCCCACAGGGAGCACCTGGTAGTCCAACAGACTCGTGAATGATTGGAGAGCAGCAGCTGAGGCAGTTGAGCAGTGTGTGTGTGGAGGAGACCATGCTGTGGATGACTCATCGGGGGGCTTCCTGGAGCAGGTGGGGCTGCAACTGGAGTACAGGTGGAGTGTGGCCTTCGAGGGAAGCGTCCGAGGCAGTGGGGTGTATCAAAGGAGGGTGCATTTTGAACTGGAGCCAAAGGCTCATTGTATTATCCTGACCAACATTGTCCCCTTCATCACATTTTTCAAGTACCCTGTGTTGCCTGCTCTAATGGGAAGCCAGTGACACAGTGAGTCCTGGAACCCTGCCTCCTGGTGGCTCACTCTCAAAGACAGGCTGATGTACACTTCGGTGAAATGTGACCTACAAAGCATGCTGTCAAGCCATGAGAAGGTTCTGGTCCCTGCATTTTACATCCCTTCTCCTCATACAAGGGAAACCTCTTGGCCTCAGGGAGAGACCTCAGATATCTAAACCCCTTCCCTCCTCCCTCTCCAAGGACACTCCCGGAGCCGGGCTGCCAGAGCCGCTCTGGCTGTGTCCTGCCTGAGGCCGCCTCCTGTTGAAGGAGCTAATCATCTCAGCCCGCTCTTCTCTCCCTGGGCTTGCCCTGGCCTCCTCGGATGGGATTGAAAACCTGATCGATCTGTATGGAACGAATGACAGTTTATGGCTTAGGGTTTCACGTTGTGGGAGTCTCTCTGTCACCAGCCAGAGAGAGGGCAGGGGCAGCGTGGTTCCATCCCTTTTCAAGTCAAAAGTGGGCATGCGCTCAGCTCCCCTCCAGCTGTCTGGGTCCACACTGGCAGCCGCTGCCTGCCGTGGAAGGGCAGTCCTGCCGCCATCTGCAGCTCATTCCACTGTGTGAATTTTGCAAACAGCCTTTTTAATCATGTGTGTGAACTCAGCGTACATTTGCCGCAGGTTGGGTTTCCTGTGATGATGAAAGGGCTGGGCTCTAAAGCCAGCAGGTTGGGTTTCAAAATCTCAGCCTCATGGGGGATCCTTCCAATGGATTCCTCTCCTTTCACTTACTCCTCTTCCCTCCCCCTCTCATCCTCAAGAGGAAGACGAGAATATTGCCTTATTTGTACGTGCTGCCTACAGTTTATAAAGCATTATTCTCTCTCCTGTAGAGAAGATGCATTATTCTCATTTCATAGGTAAGAAAACGAAGGGTCAGAGAGACCCAGAGATCTGTCCCAGGCTGATGAGAAGCATCAGCTGAAACAGCTGAGTTGAGCCTGGCACCCTGGTCCTCACGCTGCACCCTTTGCTTCTCTCACTCTGCTGTTCTCCCTCAATCTGCCCGAGTGACAGACTCCTTCCCTGGGCACTGCTCAGAGTCCCCTGAAGCCCTATCCTGGGACATGTTGGGCTGAGCACAAGATGCAGCTGCCAGGGGCCAGCCTGCTTTGTGCTGAATTGTGTTCTTTGGTGTTTGTTTGTTCCCATGGTGCCCTTCGTGGATGTCATTGAGTTTTCAGGGCTGGTTCCTTGTCCTTTGCTAGGAGGAAAACTGAACCCCAAATGGTGCTCTTCTCCAGAAAAATATGTCAGCTCCTTCATGTCTCACAAGGAGAGCTCTGGCTGGGAGTTGGGACTGGGGTTTAGACCCCAAAGCCAACTATCCTTTATCCCTTGTTCTAGGGCAAAGTCACATGCCCTCATTTTCTCGCTCAGAAGATGGGGGTGAAGGTTATTACCACCACCAACCCCAGTCTCTAGTGGGGCAGTGTGAGGATACCCTAGGCAAATTCAGCTGAAGCCATTTCGACCACAGCAGCAGATGCACCAGTTTGTGCTTTGCTCCTGGTGAACTTGGACCACCCTTGGGCGTGCGGGCTGTGTGCTCAGTAATGTTGGTGGGCCGTGAGATTGACCCCTTGTGCTTATGTAGCACCTTCATCCTCAGGCTTTCCTGCTGTGTTTTCTTTCTGATTTCTCTAAGGGCATGGCACTCCCCAGGTCAGGTAGCTGTCAGCTCAGCTCAGAGAGGGGTAGGGGAGCTCCTCCTCCACAGTTACCTGGGCACAGCAGGATGTGGCTGGAAATAGACCTCAGGGCTCCTGAGTAGTCCTGTGATTCTAGGAGCCTCCTGTTTTCTAGTCCTAACTCCTGTAATCTTGGGAGGGAAAAGAGGGAGAAATCTCAGCTGAGTAGGCAGCTGGGATGGGGAGTTAATGGGGGTGACATCCTTACTGGGAATGCTGCCTCCCTGCCTCAGGCTTTCGGAGGAGGGGGGGTGGCAACACAAAATAGATGATTTTTTTCCTTGGATGAAAGAATACTCCAAAGGGTTCGCATAAGAATTAAATGAGATGATTATATATTCAGAGTTTTGCAAAGTGCTTGCATATAACAAGCACCCAAAACACAGTATTCCAAGTAACAGCTCTCTTATCTGACTTAATCAGGGCCAGTTAATCAGTTCATCAAAAAAATTGGATGAAGCAGGGATCACTAAAATTATGCATATATACCACAGAAACCTTAAGCACTATTTCAGCTTAAAACATTTCTTGCTAATCTTTTGTTGTAGAGCTAAGGCCTCTACTTGGGCCTTACCTCTAGGTTGGAGTTCTACATTTATCTTTTCCTTTGCTTTTTAAAATGGCTTATACCCTTTATATATCAACTGTGGCTTCCAGATTTGGCTCTAGAATGGAGAAAGAACTTAAACTCACATATGAAACAGTCTGAGTGCAAAATTCTTCTAGGATTATGTACACATTTCTTCTAATCTTTATAGGTGCCTTGCTCACAACTAATTTGACAGCCTTCATTGCCTGAGGCTTATCATCTGTGCAAGGCACACACGTGCGCACCTGCGCAGAGGAGCGCACCCCTTACTCCTCTTGCTTTTCATTATCATCTTCATGAATATGATGATCATGGTGGGCATTGTCTGCCATGGGAACCACCTTATCACAGCTGTACTGTCACAGAGAGAGGAGCTTTTTATCTTTTCTTCCCTTTTTTTGTTTTGCCTTTTAGAAGCAGCAGTAGCAGTGACTACTGAAAATCTCTCTGCTGGCTCTGCTGAGCTTTCATTTGATCCAGAGAGAGGTTGTTTGCACGGTTCCATGCAGACTGTGGTGTGGCTGGGGCTGAAATCCAGGTGTCAGTCCTGCTTCCCAGTCTGGGCCTTCCAGGATGGTCATCGGGAGCTCTGACACCATCTGAGAGGGAGGAGGCTGCAGAGGGAGAGAAGGAAGGAGCTGAGTGGGGGTAAGGTTGACAATTGGGGGTTTGGACATTTTGAAATGGAACAAAGGCAAAAAGGACCTGTATTGAGGGAGGGCTTCCCCAAGACCTTAAGTATACAGAGAAGAGGTCTCAGAAAGTGGGGCTGGTACTATGAAGTAGCTCCTTTTCTCCTTCTAACTTCTCAAAGTGGAAATGTTCAAACATGCACAGAGAGGACAGTGGAATGAACCCTTGTGTAGCCCTCACTCAGCTTCAACATTCTACCGTTCCTTTGTTTCATCTGTTTCCAGTGGATGCCAGACCTCCTATCGTTTCACATGGGGCTATGTTTTGAATGTGTTCAGGGATGTGTTTGGATTCAGAAGGCCCCCTGAATGCTAAGGTGAGTGTGAGTTGTGTGGATGAGGTGGGAGACTGTGAGGCCAGCTCTTCCCAGGGCAGCAGCCCTGGGAGGATGGTGGTCATCCGGAAATTGGACAGTCCAGAAGGAGTCAGAACTCAGCCCCAGGAGGTGTTTCCCGTGATCCGTACTCC
>PVKM010032603.1:0-18325 GCA_004027735.1 Carollia perspicillata
CACTATATAGTTATTAAATAAAATAAATACAGCATCACTTGCATTTAATTAACGATGAACATGTTAGTAATTTTTCCATATCAGTACAGAGAGAGTGAGTTGACTTTTTAATGGTTGTTTCATATTCTAAAAAATTATTTCATAGAACTTATTTAGCCATGGAACTTCCCATGGTTATTCAGTTTGTTTATCACACTTTTATAATAATTACAAATGCTGTTACTGTAAGTATCCCTGTGCAAATATCTTGGTATATAGAGAGAACATTTCTGAAGCCAGATTACCACAGATGTTCATTTTCAATTTTGATAGACATTGCCAAACTGACCTCTCAACGATCAGAAGAATTCCACTCTCAGAAAGGGAATAAGACTTCCCCATTTGTCTGGAACGCTGCAAAAGCACACTTTCCCCACTCCGAATGGCGCTAGGTTGCCTTGCTGCCACTGTCAACCCCTTCGGTGCACCCAAAGAGACAGGAGTTCAGGGACATCTTTTTGGCTTTCAGTTTTATTTTTCAAATTAGGGAAGTCTATTTTAATCATGATATTATAAACGCACATTAGCTGTATGTGTTTTCCTGTTTAACACACATTTTTATTAAGGGTGAAGTGTTGCATTGTACAGAATACAGGAATGCTTTGAGTTCAGCTGTAGTAGGTGAGCATGAGAGCAAGAGCAATTTTCTTTTATGAACTCTGTGATTTCATTACTTAACCACAAAAAACTCTAATACTCCTGAGGAAGAGTCTCATGGGAATTTTTACCGTGAGCAAAAACAATTTTTAGGTAAGAGTTATTGAAAATTTTGTCTTATTTTATCTAGGCAACAAATACCTAGCAAAGCTCTATGCACGGTCCATATTTGTCATATGGAGGTTATTCCTGCATTAATTATACCTGAGGAAACAATGGTAGAAAAATACACTTGCAATACGTTAAAAACATAAAATATTAGTCATCAGCATGATTCAGTGAAACACTAACAAATCAATAAGAGTGTGATAATTTGCTGGGTTGAGGGTAAGAAAATGAGTTTTCTAGGAGGAAAAATTGTCAAATTTACTTCCATAATCTGTAGGAATTCAACATCCTGGGTTTCAATAGAAAAAAAACTTTTGATTTCTTATAATTTACTAATGAATTTGTGAAATTTATAAACTTTAAGATATAAATTGAAAAGGGATGTGGAAAAATGTAAAAACTCTGTTCTGTTTTGATCAAGAGTCCATAAAAGAGTAAACTTTACTGAACTTTCATGGTAGGAAGAAAAGTATTAATAAGAGTTAAGTCACCAGTTTTAGGTGAAATTAGGAAGTTACATTCACAACTTCTTTACACTGAGTAAAGAAGTGATTCTCTCTGATATGGAATAGTTCATAAAACATAAAATTGTCAAAACAAAAAGTAGAGTTTCCCAGTGAAAATTGTCTGTTGTAATGTAACCCTTATATCACAAAAGGATTAAAATAATTTATAATGTAACCTCATCATTGACAAAATTTAATTTTCTTTAAGACTTGGAAGAAATCATAGTGTCCTAAGTCATTCTATTTGACAAATGGGAAAGATTACAAGGGTAAGTGGAATAGTGACCATAAATATTGCGTACAGTAGAAAAAACAAGACTGTAAGGCAAAATAAGTTTCAGTTTGAATCCCCTGGCCTCTCTTACATGTTAGTTTTGTGCTTTAAGGTATGTCCAATATACTGCTACTCTTTTTTCTGAATTCTCATGTTCACAGTAGTGTCATATACAATTGCTCAGATATGGAACCATCTAAGTATCTGTCAATGGATGAGTGGGTAAAAAAGTTGAGATAAAAGGAGATAATGTTTGCAGTTATCAGATTAGTAGTTTCCAGAGATGGAGTGAAAGAGCAGAAATCAAGACTGTTAAAAGCTTCCATTTTTACAAGATAAGTAACTACTAGGGAGCTAATATGTAGCATGATGATCACAGTTAATACTTCTGTAAGATACAGAAGAAAGTTGCTAAGGGAGTAATTCCTAAGAGTTCTCATCACAAGGAAAGAAATATTTTTTTCTTTTTACTTTATTTGTACATAAGAATGGATGCTAACTAACTTCTGTAATAATCATTTCAAAATATATGTAAGTCAAATCATTAAGCTGCATACTTTAAATATATACAATGATATATGTCAATTATATCTCAATAAAACTAGAAAAAATACTGTTATTCTTTAAACATGACATCGAATATTTTTAAAAGTTGAATTTTATTTACACAATAAAAATTTGGATTTAGTTATATCTTATGAGTTTTTAAAAATTAAGAAAGTCTTAAAATGATAATTATATAAAGATCAAATAAGAGTGGCGGAATAATTCAGTCATATAAAACAAAAGAAAAAAAACTGTTCACAAGACAGGAGTGTTTCTTCTCTCCAGAAAACCAAACCTAATGCTTCCCTTTACCCAGGGAGTAGGCAAACACCCTCTGGAGTAGCTGAAAAGAGACTACACAATGATCTAGTGATAGCACTGATTTCCTCACAGTACCTCTCATTTCTAAATGTAAGAGAGCTCTACTATTGTAATGAGAGAAAAATTTCCAAAATGTAAAGACTTAATTTGAAATGCAGCTGCTCTTCATGCACAAAACTCTGTGGAGCATGCTTTAGGGTGAGTAGCAGCCATCCAGGAATCTTCTCTTTATTTATCCATTCATCCATTCTAGCATCCATGCATTCATCAAACATTTATTCAGTGGCAGCTTCATTCCAAACATTGTCCTAGTGTTTGGAGATACAGTGTTAAATCAAGCACATAAGTTACTTGTTCTTTTGTAGCTTAAAGTCTGATAGTGGAAAATAGAGAATAAAAAATAAATACCAGATAGTGGTAAGTGCCATTAATGAAAACCAATATGCAATGTAGAGTGACAGAGATGCTTTTACACTGCATTGTTCTAGAAGGACTTATTAAGAAGATTTGCTGCAAATTTAAAAAGTAGTACAGTTGTCAATTATCAATTATCCTTAAAATGATTATAATTTAAATATCAATGTTTTATGGATTTTATTAAATTTTATTTATTTATTTATTTGTTTATTTTTTATTTTAGTTGTTCAAGTACAGTTTTCTTTTTTAAAAAATATATTTTACTTATTTATTTTTAGAGAGAGGGGAGGGAAAGGAGAAAAGAGTGGGAGAGAAACATCAATGTGTGGTTGCTTCTCATGTGTCCCTTACTGGGGACCTGGCCTGCAACCCAGGCATGTGCCCTGACTGGGAATCAAACCAACAACCCTTTGCTTCACAGGCCCGTGCTCAATCCACTGAGCTACACCAGCCAGGGCTTCAAGTACAGTTTTCTGTCTTTTACTCCCACCCCATTCCACCCCCTCCCAGTGCTCCCCACCTCCCTCCCATTTCCACCCCCACCCTTAGTTTTTGTCCATTTGTCCTTTATATTTGTTCCTGTGACCCCTTCCCCTTTTCCCCTGAAATTCCCTATGATCTCACCTTTAACAGGAACCTAAACAACAAGACAAACAAGCAAGCAAAATATAACCAAGGACATTGAAATAGAAAACAGGATTTTATTAAATTTTATTGAAAATATTAATTATTCTCTCAAGTGATTCTGAAAATTCTAGTAAATAAGTAATACACTATAATACATAGCACACTTGGGAAGAAAAATATTTGTAGTAATGACAATACTAAAATGAGTGATGATGTTTTACTGTTTCATTATTGATAATATTGTAACTAAAAATAAGTTGAAAAATGAAGGACTAAAACATTCAAATTATTAATAATACAGCATTTTGAAAGGACCCTGATGGAACTGGATGTGAGGAATTGGCTGAGGATCAGTTAACATGGTAAGAAGCCTTGGTAAGGATCTTGAGCATAAACTTGCCCTGAATGTTAATACCCTTTACTAATAATGGATTTACTGACTCCATGTTTTGTTTTATGAGCTTCTTTTATTTTTTCAGAAACTCTAACAAACCAGAATTTCAATTCCAATTTAACATTCACCATTTCTAAGTTTCCACAACCTATCACAGAAGGTAAAATAGAATTGCCCTGTTGCTTCCTAAACAGCAGAGTTAGTCACAGCCATTTTTGTCTTGGGGGTATCTGATACATGGCCCTGGAAGATTATTCCATGACAAATTATGTCATCTTAAAATTTATGCTCATATGGAAAAACTCAGTTTATAGAAGTTGAATGAAGATTGATACATTTTAGTTCCCGGTATGTTGTCTTGTAAATAGTGGCCTGTACACAAATTACTCCAAAGGAGCAGACTACAGGGACTCTTTCTAGTGTAAACTGAGATATTTGTACCAACTATAGATAATAACTATTAAATATGTTGACTAGCAAGTTTAATGTAGAAAGAAAAGATTAATCAGATAAACATTCAAGAGAAAAAGAGATCCATACAGAAAAAAAAAACACAATTCTGGAGCTATTCCTTGCATGAGATACATTTATTTTACATAAGCTATGTAGTTATTTACATAAGATTTTGTCTTATGTTCTTTGGGATATTTAGGGAGAAAACATATACACATAATAAACAGTATCTTTTTAAAATAAGCTATGCTTTTATATTAAAAAGTTCAGTTTTGGTAGCATTTCTGTATGTAATATTTAGAGAATTTATGAAGAATAAGAAAGTACAAAAGACACACTTTACCCCTCAATACACTTGGAGAAATGATGGAGAGATAAGTGTGCTGATATTATATTTATGTGTACCTAAGAAGTAATATTCCTAGTTGGAATAATTTTTCAAATAAGCCAAACAAAATACCTGATGTTCTAGAAAAGTGTGTCTTTTAAAAAACAAACTTAATCTTGCTTTCAGTTTTATTCATTGATAAAATGCAGTGCCTTATTAATAGTCCTAGAGAAGTGATTGGTCTTTTTTTTTTTAATATGCTGCAAAAACTTGTGTTTCCTACACAGTGCTAAATCAGCATTGTTTTAGTGATCTAAAATAAGTACCGAGCGATGGAAAGAAAACTATAGAAATCAAAATATCGGACTTGTAATTTTCTTAGTAACTATCAGTGCACAGACAGGTGATTGAATTACTCTGGATCTTGATTAGTGCATCTTTAATGGGAACTGTTATATTTCTATGCTCACCTTCCATAGTTATAACACATATATTCACCATTTCCTTCTTTTGATTTTAAGGAAACACAGGTTCAAATATTTGATCATCTGTTTTTCAATTGTTCTCGGTAACTTTCAGCATCCACTAAATGGACCATACCATAAAATAGCCTTCCCTGGGAAATCAGTCACTAGGTCTGGCTCTGACAGACAGCGTTTGGAGGCAGGGCTCCTCTCTGACCTGAGCCATGCTCATCTCGAGACACAGTGCTGCTTTGCTTCCCTGACAGCATGACTGACTTTAACCTGTTACTCCATCTTGATGTGTAGCTGTTAGATCACTTTGACTTTGAATTAATACTCTGTCTGAATTCAGAGTTTGCTGCATTACTTCATTTTATTTCCTGCCTTTGTTTATTTCTTTATCTCTCCATATGCCATGGCATGGAGCAGAAATAAATCTATTGTGTTTGGTTTGTGTAACTGTAGTATTAGGCTGATACAAGGCAAGAATAATAAAACTTCCCATTGACACTCTTCTTTCACTTATCAATATAAATATGTAGAACGAGATGGATATCTGGCTTAGGCTTAGGTTAGACATATGGAAACATCATGACATAATTCAGAAAACACGTATTCTGCCTAATTGGTTAACTTTGTTTTTGGAGGAACAGTTCCTAGAATGACCAAATTAAGTGTTCTTTTCATTGTAGTTAATTTGATCTCATCATCGAAGCTTTATTTTATATTTCAACTAAAATTCTTGAGACTAAAGGTTCTCCACTAAAGTGCTTTTGCAACCTAGGCATCATTTTTGGTTGTCATAACTGGGAGATGTTACTGGCACCTAGAGGGTTGAAGCCAGGGATGCTGATAATAACCTGCAATGCAGAACATGCCCATAACACAGAGTTATCCAGCCCACAATGTCAATAGTGCTGAGTTAAAGAAAATTATTGCTATACTAATTAATGATTAATGTTTTAGTTCCAAAAGTTGATCTCAAACCAAGAAATTTCCCTCTAAATTACTTATGCTTTATGCATAGAACAAAGGATAACTAACACATGTGTCCAAAATCCAGATTTAACATTGGATCCTTTCCTTTCAAGTCCCATAAGGGAAGAAAAGAGAGTAAGAAGATAAAAAGTATTAAAACATTCACTATTCCTGTCAGGTTGGATAGTAAGCTGATGTCAGTGAAGAAGACTAGAGTTTTCTAGAAGCCTCTGTGTCTCCATGGAAACAAGGGCCTTTATTTTTCCGTCTGAGAAGAACACTATCTTATACTTGTCAGCAACAGAAACAGCTAGTGAAAACTGATTTATTTTCTATTGATGTAAATTCCCTTGGCAAGATAGTCATCAGACTTTTTCTATTCATGGGCCTACTATGTGCTGTTTTCCTGGGACGGTATTATATAGTTACAAGGGTGCCCAACATTTTGATGTCTCTGGGCCACACTGGAAGAAGAAGAGTTGTCTTGGACCACACATTAAATTTATGATTTTGTGTTAGGTCACATTCATAGCCATCCTGGCCCACATGCGGCCTGTGGGCCACAGGTTGGAAAACCCTAGAGGTAGTTTTAGATCAGAGCCACTCTGTATTGAATTGCAGCTCAGTCACTACCTAGCTACATAAAGTTATATAAGCTCATACTGTGCTAACTTTTCTCATGTATAAAATGAGACTGATGATATTACCTTTTTTCTAGTACAACTACAGGATTTCATTGTGTCTATGAACAAGCTGACAGTAACCAGAGGGTAAGTGGGAGTGGATAATGAGGGGGAAAGAGGGAGGGTTGTCAAGGAACCTGTATAAAGGACACATGGACAAAGCCAAAGGGGGGTAGGGTTGAGGGTGGGAGGTGGGGATGGCTGGGGTGGGGTGGGGGTGGAAATGGAAACAACTATTAAGAATCAGCTTTTCATCCTTTGCTTATTTTTGTTCGCCTTTAAAGGAAGCATTGTCATCTCATTTAGAGAGTCAATGAAGCTGACCAAATGTTATGATAAACATTCAAAACCTTTTTTTTCTTGAAGCCAGATGTTGAAAGACAAATACCATATGATCTCACCTTTAACAGGAACCTAAATAACAAAACAAACAAGCAAGCAAAATATAACCAAAGACATTGAAATAGAAAACAGGCTGAGAGTAACCAGAGGGGAGAGGGGAGGGAATTTCAGGGGAAAAGGGGAAGGGGTCACAGGAACAAATATAAAGGACACATGGACAAAAACCAAGGAGGATGGAAAGGGGAGGGAGGTGGGGAGCACTGGGGGGGATGGGCTGGAATGGGAGTAAAAGACAGAAAACTGTACTTGAACAACTAAAATAAAAAATAAAATAAAAATACCTAATAGTATCTGTTCTCCAGATTCCGAGTCAAGGGCTCTTCTCACCACACAGAGGAAGCATTTTATCAACACTCCATTAGCAACCATAAAAAAAATTTGGGTCACCACTGAAACTACGGACGTTAAGACATGGTATTTGGGGAAATGAAGTTATAAATAAAATAGATCTAAGTATTTTGACCAAGAATTAACCCCAAAAGATCTCAGTTGCAATAAAATACATTATTTTCATTTGTTAAAAATACAAAAAAAAATCAGTTTATAGCAGATGTGTTAGTTGCCAGATCAATATCCATTCTTTTCATTTATTATTGTTGATAGCAGAACCTTTGTTTTACTCATGGTGGCAAAGTATTCCAAAAAATTTTTTTAAGTTTCCTAGTTTCCTTAGGTACTACTGTTAATCAATGTACCATAAATAGAAATTTGTAGGTGGAGGTTGAGAAATCTTTTTAAAGAGACTGACCCAATTAAGAAAACATTTTCAGATTTGTTCTGTTTCTATCACTCTTCCCTTTCCTGCCTAGAATGCAGACATGCTGGCAGAAATAACAGCAGTCATATTAGACCATGAGGAAACCTTGAGTATGGAATTAAAGTACTAAGGATTGTGATACAAAAAGATAAGAAGAATCTAAACTCATGATTAGCTTGGAGCTGCTATACCAGTTCTCAAGAAGTTGTCTCCAGCCTTCTTTTACATGAACAAGAAATACAACTCTCATATTTAGACATTCAATTTTTGTCTTTGAGTGTACACTGCTAACCCAGGTTAAGCAGGTGTTTAAATATAACTCTACCTTTTGTTTTTGTAACCTATTATTATATTTTTACTTACCACATATGCTTTGTAAATGTGGTGATACAATAAATATGACCATCACTTATAATCTTTTTTATAAAATAATTATAGGGAAAGAAGAGGGATCATTCATTTTCTCATTAGATTTTTTATTTAATAAATATTTGAGCACCTATTTTAATTTGCTATGTCACTCTTGATAACTATTTTTAGAATACTCAACATTTAGTGGAGGTAAAAACTTATGAAAAGGGATAAACTAAATAACAGTGCAACTTTTAATACAATCATAATAATCACAAGACAGTGTATGACCATGGAATGTATCAAATTATGACCCTACATTCAGAATTATGGGATTTAAAGACTACTGGGGGCTATATTGATAGGATCAGGCTGGTGTTCTATGCAGAAACTGAACAGGGTGCCTACAACTTGCTAATGAAGTTAGAAATATATTAAGCAAGACTATAAAAAATTTGAAAATTTACATGGTTAAAATTGGAGAACTGATCTCCTCCCATCAAAACAGAAATAAAATAAGGGATTTTGTAAATTAAAAAAATAACGAATACATGACACAACCAAAAATAAAGGTTCTATCTAAATATCAGAATTTTTAGGAAACCTGACCTTTATATGACCTAATTATGGTAACATTAAAAACAGAAAACTTTTCTCATTAATATTGAGTTCCCCCCCCAAATCATAAGTATTTAGCAATATAGATCCTGTCGAATAGAGTGAAAAGATTTGAAAATAATAGAAATGGAAACCACTTTAACTTAAGAGAAAAAATAGAAGTCTCTGATATTATATATTTGGAAAGTAGGTCTATAATTTCAGGTAAAATATAGAAAATAATATATTCAGAGAAATCCCTCTAGTAGAGCTCATTTAAAAGTGCTGGAAAAATTTTATAGAGTACATTTTAATGTATGGCTACACTAGGCAAAAAAGAAAGTAGAGACATTCTTGGAGATGAAAAACTTGAAATGAATAATGCAATCACACACACATTTTTATGAGAGGCAAGTCAAGGATCTTTGGATCAAAGGACCAACCTTGGACTACTCACAGAGCATCTTAACAGTGCTGGTTCCTCACACCCCAGTTTCCCAACAGATATCACGGGGAATGCTAAGTGTACCTTCATGGGTAGACCAGTTTGCCCCAAAGGAGAGGAACTCCAAAACGATTACACTCAGAGCTTCTATAGGATGACTTGTACATATGCCTCTCTTCCCATATGGAGAGAAAGAGAGAGAAATTTTTATTTTCTAATGCAAACAAGTCATCTGTGCTATTGACCAATAACTTTTCACATCCTCTTTTTCTCCTTTCCAAATGATAGCATTCATTGTAGTAAACAGTTCCCTTTTCATCCTCACATATTGGACAGGTAGAGAGCAGGTAAATTGTCTTTCACATCATAGCTCTCTGGAACAACATGATTCTTTTGGAGCTGATGTAAGCCATAAGACCAAGAGCTCACCGTCATGAGTAGATGAGAATTTTGGTATTCTTATTGTTATTAAGTATGTTTTTCATGCATGAGAGACATGCTTATTTATGTTAAAATGGTATATGTGTAATTATACACACACACACACACATATATATAATTTCAGGTCATAGTGACCCTTGGCAACAATGGATCAACAGTTTATTTTAAAACTCTGATCTTTGGTTTTAAGATATGTGAAAACATAATAAAAATCCCATAAGGTAACACATGTTTCCAGTAGTAGACATTTTAATTGCTCTTCCCATTGAACATTATTATGGACAAGAGAGCAATATAATTTCAGAGAATATGATTATTTCATGGACTACATTTAAAATAAAAATAAATACAATTGAAAATAGGATATATAGAATTTGAATAAAAGAAAACCAAGAACAGTATTCCAAATTTTTTTTTAAGTTTCCTAGTTTCCTTAGGTACTACTGTTAATCAATGTACCATAAATAGAAATTTGTACATAAACTTTTCTCATTAATATTGAGTTCCTGTTTAAAAGTTATGTACAAATAACTTTATGAGCTTACATAACTAACATTGAGAAGTGTGTTAGTTCATTGTGTATAAGTGTAAGAAGACTAGTGAGAAGAGGCACAAAAATGTGATCTGAGAGGTATAAGTATATTTAAAGAAGAGATGTACCCAAAAGTAAGGAAACAATACAGGAATTGATAGAATTTGAAGGAACAAAAGAGATCATACAACTCAGCACCCTCATTTAACAGAAAATAAGAGCCTGAGAAATTCAGGCATTAAGAAATGAAGAACATGATGGAATTAGACAGACTTAATTCAAACCATGGCTCTACCATTTACTAACAGGGTGGCTTTAGATAGTTAATGGATATCAGTGTCTCATCTATAACACTGGGATGATCCCTGTTTCATAAAACTAATGCAGATATGTATAGCAGTTTTAAAGCATCCTGTATGCTATTAATGCTCCATGAATGGTGATTTATTTAGGTGACTTAGGTCACATAGCTGGTTATTAGTAAGTAAACAAAGAAGTTGGGTCTCCTGATGTCCAGACTAGTTTTTGTCCCTTTTTATTTAGGTATCTAATGTATTGAATTCCCACAAGTACTTAAGAAAACTTTTAAACCACAAATATATTTTTATGTCTTTAAAATCGATTACAGGGAAATCATATTGCTACACCAGGTTCTAGAAGTTGTTATTTACTCATTTAATCTATACACAAATGAATATATAGTGGACATTGTAATTAAAATTTGAGCTTTAGTGACATCGTTTGCATCTTAAGAGTCCTGTCATTGTATAATCCTTTACAGACACTGGTTGCTGTGTAACCTTACCCTTTCACCTTCAATGTGCAGTAAGACCAAATTTTTTAATTATATGATTTCTAATTGAGAGATTAAATGTTCATGTGCATGTTCATAATCTAAGATTGTTGGAAAAGCATAACTCTGCTTACTGTGTTCTATTTCTATTTCTTATTTATATAGCATATCTGTAGCTTGCTTGAGGAAGCAAACTTATTTGTAAAACATTTTTATAAAACCCAGTCACAGCAGCCTCAAAGCATGCATAGAACTTCTATGTCTACCCAAATATATAACAATAATTGGGATTGACATGATTTTTATTCTTTTCTTCCTATTTTGCTCTTTTTCTGGATTCTCATTTAAAATGAAAAGCACAGAGCTCTTGGCATATCTCCTTTCATATTGATGCAATATGAGAGTCACAGAATTTTTCTGTCTTTGTTTCTTTCCTAGTGATTTTCTCATTATTCTAGCTTCTCTTTAAAAGGGAAATTTGTGCTATGTGGCTTCTAGGGAGTTTTCTTTCTGTGTAGAAACAGACTATGATTTTCATATATTAAGATTATAGTTGGCTTATGTATCATGGGGACAGCTCACCATAAGGCTTTTTGAAGTTGGCATTTGCATTTAAGAGTTCTATGCCTGTTATTTCTAACTTTCACTGATGTTTGACAAAGACCACAACTATACAATACCAGTTATTGCAAAATATGGATCCTAAATTTTTGTGGATGATGTCATTTTCCCCCTTCTGGAATCATCATGGCCAGTATCCAGACAATAATAATAGCTTCATTCTGTGTTTTCATTGAATGACAAGAAAATAATTTCTTCTATTCAGCTCTGACATAGATGCATACTGTCTCTCACAACTAAATTGGTATAGATGAAACCCATGTGTTTTTGTTTTGGAGGAGGTTTCTGTATTATTATTTCTGTTAGAATTGCATTTGTTTGCTATTGTTTGGTCTAGCAATACAGACAAATCAGCTAGGGGGAGAGCACATTCTAGGAGTTATTCCTTTGAATGGCTCATGAATTAGTGTTCTGGAAGTTTCAAAGGCCCTGAGAGTAATTCCCTTAAAACAGGCATGTACAGCTTGCTGTGCAGGCTGCGCGCTGTAGAACAGTGCGGGGCATCATGCACAGACCAGAGTCAATACGATCTTCATGTAAAGGACCAGGGTGATAAACATTTTAGACTTCATAGGCCACAGATGCTCTCTGTCACAAATTCTTTTTTGCCTAAGTTTGTACAACTTTTAACAATGAAAACAAGGAAATGCAAACTGTTTTTAGCTCATGAGCCATAGACAAATAGTCCAAGTGCTAGATTTGGCCTGTGGGCTACAACTTAGTGATCCCTAACATAGACTATAGTTTGGAAAACTGCACAGACTTCTTTGATTTTAGGTCTGAATTGTTGTGCAGTTGAAGGTAGGTAAGAGAAATTAGTATTTATAAATAAACAATTATATATTGATGTGTATGTCAATGTCCATGCTAGATATGCTGTTCTGGGTTCAAGCAGTTAAGAAAATGGTCATAGCTCTTCTCTTCATGGAACTTGTGGTGAAATAAAGAGTAATGCATAGGGTGCTATTAATTTATAATATAATGCAGGGTGGTACATAGCATCCCTCTGAGAAAATTATGTTTACATTGAAACTTAATGAATTAGTTAGAATTTGTTGTATGAATGGTGAATTGAAAAAGGAGGCAATTTGTGTCTGCTACCAAAGTTAAAATGTTCTGAGGATAATCAGATGAACATGAGTATGGCATATTCTGGAATAGAAAGTTTATTTTGACTTGTGTCCAACATATTTTTATTTGAAGTCATGGAGCTTGGTGAGCAACCTAGTGAGAGAACATGTGTAGAAAGAGAAGAAGGTCTAGGAAAGAGCCCTGGGATTATGACAGGATAGTAAGAAGCTGGGGAAGGGGAATGGGGAAACTCTGACAAGAAAATTAAACAAGGCCAGTTTGTGCAACTTACATCCTGCTAGAGAATCACAAGACCTTTTCTCCCCTAACCAAAGATGCTTGAGAGCGAATGGTTCCTATGTCTCCACCCTAACCAGAGAATACATAGCTGAAATCTCCCTGGTCTGAAAAATAGAGAAAAGAGACCCAACTAACTCCATTTATACCTGCTAAACCCAAGGATCAATGAAGTCAAAAGGGTAAATAATAAAACCCCATTAAAAGCCAGACAGACCCAAGATAAAAGTAAAACAGTGTATCAAAGCAAAGAATATTCCCAAACCCCATTGTGTGCTCGTTTTGATGCATCAACATATTAAAAATGCACCTGGAAATCTGAAGAACATTCTACTGAAACACTCCTGTAAGATTCTCACCCACCTAAATACAAGATAAAAAGCCCTCAGGACAAAGAGGAAGGGCAGACTCTCTCTGGAGCACTCCCATGCCCCTTCCCAGGCATGAACATTTTATTTGCTCTTAAATGCTTATGGTCCTCAGGAGGCTTGTAGCCAAGGAAACAGTGGACAGCGGCAGCTCAGTGGACCAACCAGGCCTTGTCCCCACCCCCATCCTATCTCTCAGTTCCCCCTTTCCTTTGACTTCCCAATTAGCTACAAGCAGTCCCACCTTGGCTCACTTCTGTCTCTGTGACCATCATTTCCCAGTGAGCTAACAGCTGCCACGACTTGGCTCACTCCTTTCCTATAACATTTCTAGGGAGCCAAAGCAGAGCTCTTTCTAGGCTCTCTCCTGTTACTTCTGTTACCCTAGACTAGGTCTTTCCTTTGTTTCACTGTTCTCAGCCTTAATAACCATACTACAAAAATCACCTGGATTCGTGTTGTGAAATTTTTCCTGTAGGAAGTCAAAAAGCCACACACCACAGGCTGGCCTGAGGCAGACCCTCTTCAGGCTGGGAACAGTGAAAATAGTAAGGCTGAGGGATGGGATATGTTCATGACACAGACATGGAAATAGAACACAGAAGCCACTCAGGTTGAGAAATATTTCCCAGGCAAGTGCTCAATGGCTGCAATGACATCTCTATGGAAGGGGAGGGGGGAGAAATTATCACTGTTCTACAGATAGGACCTGTCCTCACACTTGGCATTTTTTTATTTGCTTCTTCCTACCCTTAGTTATTCTTTCTTTGATATTTGTTTTGATATTGTATATAACCATAAATTATGTGAAATCATTTATGAAAACTCTTTGACCAAACATTATTTATATTAAGCCCTAAATAATGCTTCTCCGTGGTCCATCAAAGTAGGCTCAGTTAGCTTTTACATTTCCTCTGAATGTACAATTTCCATCATAATGTTGATTTCTTGTATTCTATTTACCTTGGGCTCAACATAAAAGTGAATGTATTTTTAGCTCTGCAATAGCCATGCCCAATCAATGGTCCTCAGTATTTCCCATCCTTGTGTTCAAATGATTGATAGGTTCCATTACAAAATTTCAGCATAACAATGCAGGTGTGATCTCTTGTTTTTCATTCTTATATTTAATCAAATCAAAATGTCATCAATGGAAAGCTACACCAAGCAGCTGATCTTCAAAATATATGAAGAACTCACACAGCTCCACTCCAGGAAGACAAACAATCCAATTAAAATGTGGGCAAAGGACCTGAATAGACACTTCTCCAAGGAGGATGTACAGAGGACCCAGAGACATATGAGAGAATGCTCAGCATCACTAGACATCAGAGAGATACAAATTAGAAACAATAAGATACCACTTCACATCTGTGGTATCCTACATTCTATTGTATGTTTATGATCTTTACACAATTTCTGTGACTTTTAGTTTTTTCATGCCTTTTTGGTGTCTCTCCTACAGCAGAAATATGTATAATTATTTTGGTCTTATGTGAGAATTTCTGTTTCCTAAAGTAATTTTAATTAATTGATGTTTTATAATAGATATATTTCAACTTTCTCAATTTTCTTATTATGTTTTCTGTCTTTATTGTTATTGATAGTGATGATAGCGATGGTTAGATTTTTTTTTTAGATTTTCTTTCATCAGGAAATATAGTATTGCATAATGTCTAACAAGTCAGCTTACATCAGACTGTTGACTTCATCATTTATTAAATGTATGATCCTGGCCAAGTGAATCTATCACTTTTATTTCTTACAATATAAAAAATGATTAAGACATTTTTGTTGATGCTCAGACTGCCTTTAATCAAAGATTTTGAAATCATTTATTTTCAGATCACAAAAAAGGAATAAAAACAAAAATTTTGTCTTTTTTTTTTATTTCAAAGGAGAATAGTTTTAGGTTGCCAAAAATTCTGAGCATGTTTTATAAAATAAGATGATGTAAATTCATCACATAAGGGTTTCTGCACTAAAAAAGTGTCTCATTACATTATGCTTGCTATTTATTTATGATCCTCTGAAGTGAGCCTGATTTATTTCATCTCTAGTTTAGATATGTTGTCTACACTGATATTTTTATTTCATGTAAAAGTATTTAATTCATATTTATTTTCTTCTTTGACTTTTCTATTTTTTAAATAAATGTTTATGAGAACAGATATATGGAAGAGAAGGTAAAGGATATTTTGTCTTTTTATGCACCTTTAAAAAAACAGTTATTGCTTAGATCCTACTTCTATGTAAGATGATATACATTAAATATAAAATACAATATATAAAACATATAGTTTGTCTATATTGACATTTTTGTCCTATTGAAAAATATTTCATTCATCTTTCTTTTCTTCTTTGAGTGTTCTATTTTTTCTAGGTCTGCTCTCCCTATATAGCATTTTTTTTCTGTTTCATAAATAACAAGATTATTGAATTTATTTGAGAATGCCAACTAGTTTTCTGAAAGTTTCTTCTAGGTCCTGCAAATGGTTTTTGCTGATTTGCTCTTTTTTCTTCCAACATGATAATCTTTTAATTTATACTATAGCATTTTCTTTATTTGTCACATTTTTATCTTTACTTTATTCTTAAAGATATTGAAGTTTATTTAAAATTGGGATTTTTACACACTGACTGAATGACTAATTCTTTCTTCCCTCTTTCCACCAAGGACTGTGGGAATCGCCTTCTAGAAGTTTGCATTTGTAGTACAAATCAATTTACATATATTTTATCATAAACTCATTTCTGCAGACATTTACTTTGGAATCTTTGTTGTCTTAAGCTGGGGAATATTTCTATTTTTAGTTCTTAATACATTTCAATGAGAGAGTGAATAGCTGAAAAATATTACTACTCAATGTGCACTGCTAACTGCTTTTTTCTCCTTTCTCCTGCAGTGATTTATAGCTCTCATATCAGTATATGGTCAGCACATTGCTCTTGTTATCTTAAATAAATATCTTTTTGTGCCATAATTTTAAATTTTCAGTGTTCCCAATAGGAAGGAACTTTTTCTCCTGCAAGGAACTTATTATTTTCTCTCCATGCATGTGAAAATTTAAGCAAAAATGGAGCTTAGTATCCTGTGTGATATATGAGTTGCTTGAAACAACAAGCAAAGTGTAAGGTCAGATATACAAGAATCAACTGTTATTCTATAGACCAGTAATAAAAAATTGGAATTTCAAGGGAATGTGATATCATTTAAATAGATCAAAAATTTAAAAAAAATTCTCAATTAAAAATCCAACAAAGTAGGTACAGATATTTGTAGAAAGAGAACTATGAAACACTGCTGAGAGAAATAAAAGGAAATTTAGATTAATGGAGATATTTTCCTTGTTCATGATAAAAAGACACAATGTTATTAAAATGTCAATTTTTTGCATTCATCTACAGATTCGGCTCAATCCCAATATCTCAGCAAACTATTTTGTAAATATTGACAACTTTTGTTGTTGCTCAGCCTTGCACCATATATTTTTTTTCTTTTCTACTTTTGACCCTTCTCAAGTACTCCTCCTACTTCCTAATTCCCCTGCCCTCCCCAAGCTCTGGGAATCATCAAGCCATTCTCTGATTTATAAACTTATTTTTGTTATTGATTTTATTTTTAGTCACCACATATAAAAGATCATACAGTTGCGTCTTTCTCTGTCTGACTTATTTCACTTTCACATAGTGCCCTTGATATAGATATATACTTTTAACGTTATATAAAATTAAATTTAAAATTTTTGAGCTTTCATGTTCAGTAAACACAGATCATCAAGGAATATATCTGGCCAAGCCTAGATTTCTGTTATAGTATACCGAAAATTTCTCTTACTTTCTTTCTTCCACTCTATTAAGTCTATAAGATCTATTCTTTCATTTGTATAAGCACATTTTGATTGAAAACAAGTTTGATGACAAAGTAATGGCAAATGCAATGAAATATTAAAATATATCTTCATAAAAGTAAACTTGAAATATATTCACAGGACTTGAATTTAGATATCACTTTGCTAGTTGACACAGGGAATCCAGATTAAAGTATTAAAGGTGTCTTGGTGTTGTCAATGAATACTGAACTGATGTGAAGTGTGTATGATTTTTTTACTATTGTTCAGTTATGGTTGTCCTGCCTTTTTCTCCATTGCTCTCCCTGCCCCCTCACCTCCCACAGTCAATCAATGCCCCCCATTGTCTGAGCCCATGAGACCTCTATTCTTGTTTCTTGGTTTGCCCCTTTCCCTTCCTTTCCCCATTGTCTCCCTCCCCACCCGCCTTTGGTCACCGTCAGTTTGTTCTTTATTTACAAGTTTCTGATACTATTTTCTCATTTGTTTGTTTTGTTGATTAAGTTCTACTTGTATGTGAGATCATTTGTTATTTATCTTTTACCATTGGCTTATTTCACTTAGCATAATGGTCTCCAGTTCCATGCATACTGTTGCAAAGGGTGGGAATTCCTTCTTTCTTTCTGCTGGGTAGTATTTCATTGTGTAAATGTACCATAGTTTTTCAATTCACTCATTTATTGATGGGCACTTAGGCTGTTTCCAGCACTTGGCTATTGTAAATTGTGCTGCTATGAACATTGTGGTGCATAAGTGTTTTTGAATTGTTGATTCAGGATTCTTAGGGCATTGTCCCAGCACTGGACATCACTGGATTGAAAGGAAGTTCCATCTTTAGTTCTTTGAGGAAATTTCATACTGTTTCCATAGTGGCTGCACCAGTCTGCATTCCCACCAATAGTATACTAGGGTTCCATTTTCTCTACAATTTCTCCAACACTTGTTGTTTGTTGATTTGTTAATGATGGCCATTTTGACACACTTGAAGTGGCATCTCATTGTGT
>PVKM010032604.1:0-16326 GCA_004027735.1 Carollia perspicillata
AAAAAAATGAAAGCAGTGGTCAGGGCCTGAAAAAGTCTCACTGTGTTTCTTATACCTTATTCCTTATCTGCCATAGGCATTTAATAAAACAGTCGGGAAAGCTACGTAAGTAGCCATCTGCAAATACATCCTGAGTACCAAGCTAGTAGTATATGATTCACATGACCTGGTCTGGGCTATCAATATTTTGTATCAAAATGTTGATATTGTGATTATTTTGTATCAAAAGCTAATAGCGTCAGTCATTTTTAAAATGAAAGTAAAAGGTGTACCCCAATATGGACTAATTTAGATTTATCTTAAAAAGAGGCAATTCTTACCGAACTGCAGAAAATGCTTTGTAGCCCTTTCTATGCTGTCGATTAGACATAGTTTTTAAGGTTAGGATGAACAGCGTGCTTGACTTTACGGGATTTTTGCATCCAAAAAAGTGCACTAGACAATCAGAAATTTCAACTATGCAAATTATTTCTTTAACTATCCATGCAATTACCTAATCAGTACAAAAAATATTTTCTTATACAGAGATGAAACATGCAATCAAGTGCAAGGACATTTTCCTGACCATAATAACACTGTGCCCATAGGAATTTTATCACCTACAAGTGAATGTTACTGATATAACAACAGTAAAAAATAAATAAATAAATCTCAGAAAGCACTGGCTGTAAAGTGTTATAAACATGAGGGAAAGCTAATTAGCTAATGTAAACAAAGGTCACACTTGAAGTAGAGGAAGTTTGTTTTAGAAGGAAAAAAATCAATTTCCTTTCACAGGACTATGAAAATAACACAAATAAAAACTTCTGTTAATTGTAGCATTGTTGGATGAGAGAATCATTAAAATTAAATTATGATAGTTATCTTAAATTAATACATTCCACAGTACCATTACTAAAATGGTCATGAAATATCAAGATTAGTTTATGACCACTAGAGCATAAAAAAGTAAACTTTATTTATAATTGTATGTATGAATTCCAGAGATGCTAATAGGATTTAAAACTTTCAGTTATATGTTCAGATTATTCTCATTACATACCTCTGTTCTCGATAGTTTCTTTTCATGGACAAGTAGAGAGGGGGAAAAAAAAGACTAGTTACCTATAAAAGTACATTCAGAAAGAATACTAAATATAAAAGCAAAGCCACACAAACACACACTTCACTTTGCTTTAAGAGAAGTGACAACAAAGGGTTAATGACAATATTTTCAAATAACTATTTTTTAAAGTATTAAAAACTGCAGTTACAAAAGATCAATTTTTCTCAATAATGATTGTATCCTATTACATATTTAGTAATGTTCGAACATAATTTGAAACCTATTTCAAATACAGGGTTTCAGATGGGTGTATTATTTAAACAATGAAATGAAGTAATCAAGTTACTTATATAAATTCACTGTTTTCAAAAATAAAAATCATAATTCATTCCTTTTTAGATACAGTATACACCCCAAACTAAAGCTATTCCTAAGAATTTAAAAATAGGAGAACATAAATGGACCCTAGAACATTCTATTTCATCATGTATGACAAATCAGAGTGAGTTCATTCACAGCTGTTATGGACCTAAGTTGTTACTACTTACTCACAAGCTTCACATTAGAAATACTTCATTCAAAGTTTAGTCTCTGTTTTTTTATTTGGCCATATAATAAAATAAAATTACATGAGTTTTAAAACAAGCCAATCTTTAAAAATGTGTTGTAGGGAGTATGGTAGTGAGGCACCAGTGACTTTTAACTCAGGAGGGTTAATTTTTAACTTTATCTCATAATCTAATTGTTACTATTTTGAAGACAAGTTCGAAAGGTCAAGAGAAGGAAGAGTGGACTCCTCCTCCGAGATCAAGGTAATGTTTCCACGTGGATTTTATCTGGAGCACCTTTACCTGCCGATCTTTTCCGTGCATCCAGTAAGTATCTTGTTTAACAATGAGCTAATGAGGTTAAAAGTGCCAATTAGTTCAATTAGTTACTTATGATTTTCCATTCCTAAAACCATCCGATGGGGGGGAATATAAGCCCTGAATTTTCTATTCGACATGTTTTACTTTTTATTCTCTCAATCCGATTACCTGAGTGGCCCCTCAGTTCCTTGTGACCATTCCTTATTTCCTACTCTGCCATTGCCCCACTCACTCCAAGGCTTGGAGAAGAGGCAGGGAGTTTAATTGGAGGGATTAATGAGCAAATGAGTTCTCAAGACCTAAAATCCATTTTGGAATTTGAAATAGAATATGTGAACATCACATTAATAAAATTAATTTCTGTATTAAAATTGTCTACAGTCTCATTATATTTTTTAATATGTTCTGAATAAGTTCAGTAACATTAAAACTTCCATCATTTAGGTTCAAATTATTTATGAAGAGGATACTGCAGTACAGACAAGATTTGTCTATTTCCTTAAAGAATCTGCAAAGTACATATATTTAAAAATGTAAAAAATGACACCAAAATATTTCATAAAAATAAATGATACACAGAAATAAGTATTTTTAATTCTAATCATTAAAACAAATGAACACAGGTCATTACATTAGTAACAGAAGGAGATGTTTCGGTTTCATATTTTCTGAAAGGTAATTTTTTCTAAGATTATAAAAATGAAATATCAACTTGCTTCAGTAGGTGGCAGAAAATCATACAACACAGAACTAACGATTTTGCTCTTCCCTTTCACGTGAAAATGAAACCACTGAGCTACTTCAAAAGAGCAATGCTTGTGGTGGCATTTACTACCCAAGTCTTGCCTCAGGCAAGTCAAGAATTTTGTGTGGCTCCAAGAGTGGGCTAATGCACCTGAGGTGTGGGGGAGGCCAAGCAATAAATATGCAGAAAAGCCTTCCTTTCAGACTATAATTTTGAAACTCCAAATGTTATGCTGAAACCAGCCTGTGCAAATATCAGCATACAATATACCTAATGACCTGCACATGGAAGAGGCCCGGAGGTATCAGGCATCTCTGGGCTGGTAGAGAGCTAGGTGCTCATCTGCTCAGGCAAACTGTTACTATTGCTCTCCTCGCCGCGTGCCATGCTAAACTTTACGGTGCAGTCTGTGTTGCTTGTTAATAATGCTTCCCTGAAATGGTTTTCTGTATTTTAACGCTTGCAGCACACAAACTAAATACTCTCTCTTTTCAGTGACTACTATCTCTTTTCAATCAAAGAAACTCTTTCAGGGTCCTGACCTCACCAAAAGCAGTATCTACCTACACGTTTAAAGGTAGTCCCTCTGGTTCCATTGGTTTAAGATGATGTCAGGGGACAATAATAATAGCAAACAATTATATAGTGCCTAATTTCTTGAAAGCTGTCAAGTAATTTTAAAGTCTGAAACATTTTAATTCCCAAGTCTTTGAGTGAACTAAGTTTGGTCTACAAGGAGAAAAAATGCTACAGAACAAAGTAATGCACGGAATGCCTAGCAAAAGTTGCAAGACTCCCACATGGAGACATGCCTGGGGCTGGGACCTGAAGCATCATCAGAATCAGCAGAACTATGACTTTTAAGTTGAAATATTAAAGAGAACTTAAAGTTCACCTTAACTTTTAATTTATTAAAATTAAGGGTTCTTTGAATACTAAGGACATTTTTCATACCATAGATTGAAGTAAAATGAACATATTAAATATTTAAATAAGTTCGGAATGTTTGAAGTTATTTACTTAACTAAATACTTAAGGGGGTCCAATTTTCAAAAGTTATATAACAAAACCATTAAAAATTTATAAATAGAACCAAAAAATTGTCAGGTAAACTCTGAAGCTTAAGAAAGAATTAGGCTTTTAACAGTTGTAACTTAGAGTTGAATTTCGATCTTAACAAACGTCTCTGAACAGTCTTTCCTTCACACCAAAACACCCCCATATTTAACAAATAACGCCTCCTTCACACTGGCTGCGAAGCCGCAGCGGTTTCGCCCTTAGCACGTGCATGGCCACAGCCAGCCCTCAGATCCAGCCCGGGCAGCGGTGCTTTGCTGCGCCCGTTATTACTGTTATTACTGAAGCGCCGTGCGTGCTCCCTCACCGACCGTCTTGCCAAGATTTCTGGGTATGGGTTTAAGGCGAGAGAGACCCTGTATGACTAAAGAGTAAACCAACACGATCTCAGCCTAAGACAAAATTTAGATTGATTTTACTTCACATAATGGTTTTAAGACATTACTTAGCACTTTTAGAACAGACAGGAGTTACCTCAAAATCTAAAAAAGAAATAAACGATAAATTATCATTACTTCTAAATCATGCCAAGAAAAGTCACTGACCAAATGTTGATTCAGACTGATTTTCATTTCTGGCACATTTATCCAATGACACAATACTTTCTAGGTGTTTAATTCACTTGAACAAAAAAATGTTTTAAAGTAGTGTTGATAGTAGAAATATTGAGATATTTCACTTACTTATAACCCCATGCGATTATTCCTAATATGAGGGCCAGCACCAAAATGGTGCCAGCAATTATGCCTATTATGATGTTGGTGCCAGCAACACCTGGAGAGGAAAAAAAAACAAAAAGATCACTGTATGTAATTGAAATTCTGATACAAAATTCTTTCAGGAACTTTTTTCTCCAAATTTGTAATCCTTACACCAACAACATTATTTTAAAATATTTTTAGAGTGGGTATTTTTTAAATGGAAAAGAAATCAACCATAACTCATCAATGTGCATCGGCAATTTTCATTTAAATTATTCTCTGCCTACGTTCAATTCCTGTCCAAGTACATTTTGTGCCACTGTATTTTCCATGAATTTTTCTGGAAAACACGCTGAGGTAACTGAACTAAAAGGAGGAAGAATAAAACGGGAAAAAGAAAGGGGCAATACTACTCTATTGGTAAGGCACCCGTTGGGGGAAAACTTTTAGAAATCCATGTTCCTTCTGAGCCCGATCCCTTCCTTAGGAATTCTAGAAATGTCACGGTTCCTGTCACTCCATTCCGACAACTAACGCGAGGTCCTTCTTGCTCTGGGTTGTGTGTATTTTGTCTCTTCAAAGTATATATAAGCTTCTTAAGGATGAAAATGTTTATACAGATTGTTATAATCATAGACAAAAAACTGAGGGAAAAGAGCCTAGTGAGCTGGAGACTGGAGCTGTTGAGACACTAGAGCCAGGCAGCATCCGACTGGCAGAGGGCCAGGGCGCAGGTGAAGCTCAGGACCCGGCAACCGCACTGCGTGTCGGCCTCCTTTATCGGGCAGGCTGAGATGTAATTCTGAAGGGGATCGTGGCAGAGACAGAGGCCCAGTGAGTCAAACGGAGGCTTGGTCAACAAGCCCAAGTGAAGGCCCGGGAGCAGAAAAGGCAGATCAGAGGCCACCTGGCTCTGACGCCAGAACGCCTGTTGGGCCGCTAATGATTTCTATGCCATGCTTACGTCACCCAGAGCAACGTAGATCTCTCCTCGTCTCTTGCAGTCCTGAGGCATTCTTCCACATATCAAAGATCACTAACGATGGGCACCTGGAGCAGATTCCCATTCCCCACAACGAAGTGGCAGCCTCTACCTGGGAGCCCTCGTGGTCAGGTCAGACAGCAGGACTAGGGGCCTGGCAGACTCCCCCGTGCTCAAGTCCCCTGTGAGACGGGTGGATTCCAATGCCAGAGGACCCCGGGCCACTGGGATTTTCCCACTCGAAGACCTAGCATGTCTGTCTTCCTTTTCTTTTCTTCTAGGGATTTAAGATGGACCAATAAACGTGGTGGCTAGCCCTGGACATTTCTAAGTAATGGCATGACTTTCAACAAGTAACTTCAATCCATGGACCCGAACAGCCTCACTGCGGCCATGAACTGCTGAGACGAGCTCCAGACCACCACTGCAAAGGCTAAGGGTACAAAGCGCTTAGTCATTCTGTGACTTTATTTTTTAATCCTCACCCAAGGATATGGTTATTGATTTAGAGAGAGGAAAGGAAATGGAGAGAGAGAGAGACAGGGAGAGACATCACTGTGAGAGAGAAGCATCAACCAGCTGCCTCCCATACACGCCCCAACCAGGGATCAAACCTGCAGCCTTTTGGTGTACAGAATGATGCTCCAACCACCTGAGCCATCTGGCCAAGGCATTCTGTGGCTTCCTTTATTAAAGTCACATTGGCTAATATTTTTAATTTGTCTGGATGATCAGTATGAACATACTCTTTTTTTCTCATACTTCGGAGATGAACTAACTTCAGGATTTGAGCAATACTTAATGCAAAAGAATACTCAATAATGAAATGATAAAACAGTTTAAAAGGGGACATTTACCTCCAAGGTCTATGTTCTTTCAACTACCTGTATTTAAATCCTGCCTGTCCAGTTGGGCCACGCTAGCTTTTAGAACCACACCTGTTCTTTCTGACTCATTTCCATAAAACCCTCCGAGGCACGCTGGCCAAGGTTACTACTTCTAGAAATACATTCAGTTCACAATATAAAACTGTGGTTGAATACACGTGAGATTCTATAATAAAGAATATCAAAGTCAACAAAAAATTTAAAAATCAATTCTTCAATTTCTTTTACTTTTTCAGCCCAAAACATAAAATTCTTCCTTTAAACTCAGTTAACAAGTATAACTACTTTCTTCATTTAAAAGAAATGCTACAGTTTGTTGTCAGCCCCAAACAAGTAGATTACTTGAAAAATATATGTCTGATGTCAGACAAGATAATGCTAAATCACAAGACTAAGTTATATTCAATATTGTATGTCATTACAATTTAATGGAAGTGATCAGTTGCATAACGTGGGCCCAGTTGCACATTGTAAATTATTATTGTGTGGATTTAATTTTTATTTGAGCTATAAAAATAACCCAGATGAAGCTATCTGGAGGGTAGCTGTCTACAAAGGCCATCAAACGAGGAACCCACCGTTGCCAGCCAGCGTTATGCCAGCCTTTGCCTCGTCGTGGTGAGGGAAGTAGGTGCTGCAGTCAGCACCGGTCCAGTGTCGGTCGCACACGCACTTCAGCTCATTGCTGCACACCTGGAACCCAGAATCAACCCAGAGTCAAAGTCGACTCTGGCGCACAGGCACAAAAGATAAGCACCAGTTTCTAATTAGTATACGCCTAGGATTTGATGCTAATTACTTACTTGTTAACGAAGCCACTAAAAAATATTTTCAAGAGATCAACAGTTGTCCCAAAGGAATACTAAATTGTAACAGAGGAATAAGTTTATGTCTAAAAAAATCAATGAAATTATTGTTTAGAATGTTATTAACTTAAATTGTATAAGAAGGAGATTAAAAAAAAACTAAGCAGGAATGAAATCATTTGCCAATTATCCAATACAAAGGTTTCTTTCTTCCAAAGTTTCTTTATACTAAAACTTTATTCTCCTTTTCGGAAGAAGATGAGAGAAAGAGAAATGTAATGACAAAGAGGGAGGCCTGGTGCTCTGCGGAGCTCTGAGAGGAGAGCTTCACGAAGCTACAACCTGGCCCCTCAACGCGAGCTCCAGAGATGCACCTCACAGTCGAGGAAAACAAGAGCTCCCTCCAACAAGGCACAGGAAAAAAGTCCACATAAACATGGCACCAAACTTTTAACCATTCTCTGTCAGTAATCTGTCTCCATTCACCTTTCCAGGAAACAGAATCTAGACCTAGATCTTATCATCCAAAACAACTGTAAATGGAGTGGGCAAGTAGGAGAGAATTCAGTGAGGTTTGAGATCAAAGTTCCTCAGGAGGCAGGTTCTCGCTGGATGGACTTGTCATTTGTCTGACCTAATTTGCCAGAAGATGGCAGACACCGCACCTAAGCGTAACTGTAGAATATGATTAACAAACGGCGGATCTCAGAGTAATTCAGATTGACAAACTTCTGCAGATCAATAAATAGGCAGGGAGAAAAGGTTTAGGCTTAAAGTCAGAAGGCCTGAGTGTGATTCCCCATTTCACCACTGTCTTTTTTTTTTCTGGTTTAAAATAACTTTTATTGCCCAGAATATTTTTCTTGTGTCTTGTGGTTTTTATTTCCTGTTTTCTTTTTAAATAACTATAAATTTAAGATCAGGGAAACTTGCCTTTGTCTTGTAAAACAAAACAAAACACAGCTTTTATATCATTTTGCTAAACTGATCTTATTTTATGAGAGATGGTAGTTATCTTCCAACATTAAAGTTTGTGTCACGAATGACACAGGTCTCATTAGCCTGGTAGTACTGAAAGGACATGACGGCATTGTTGACAAAATTATTATCTGCCTGTATTTCCAGTACAGCCCCAGAGTCACAACATGAGAGGGGAAGAGAGATGGAAGGAACCCTTAAGTAATTTGCAGAGGAAATACCCACTTCCTTCATGGCTCCGCCTTTCCTCACACTTAAAGAAACAGAATGTATTGGCAGGCCTCCTGGACCAGGCACCTAAGTCTACACTTTCCTCAAAGCATCAACTTCTTTCCCTCCTTCTACAGCTATGTCTTCTGACTGAGAGCTACGGGCCCTGCTGGTGTGCATTTCCACACCCAACACAATCCTCCCATCTTCTTGGGGGAAGGGCTGTCACAGTGAGAACTGCCTCTTGAACTACTCTCTCCTGACTCATGTTGTGCAGCCGCACAAATCTCCACGTTTCCACGCTGGACGGAGGAGGGGGAGGGGATGTGTCCCAGCTTCTCATTCTCCTCACTGCCATGATCATGGCCACTGCTTCTGTTCAGGGGGAGCTCCCCCCGGGGGACTGAAGAGGCTGGGGAGCAGGGGCCACGGCTATTCCCCTTCCTCGCAGGTGTTACTGTTGTGAAGGGGTAGTGGCCGTCTACTAAGTGAGAAGACATTGCCAGGCAGCTGGAACCTGTGGTCACATCTGGACCGGCTCCGGTTCTCAGGTGGCAGCATTACAGCATCACCTGTCGTATCAACAGGACTTACCCAGGTTAGCTGGCTTCTCCACACATCAGTGTCCCAATCGTACGCCGCCAGTGACAGAGTGACAATGTACAGTGAGCAAACAGAGTCACAGCTAGTATATCACTGGCACCGTGTTCAGTATTGTACATAAGTTACAAACATTAATTCATTGGTGACAACAATCCTGCAAAGTAGATAATATCATTTTCCCCACGTTACAGAGGAAGAAAGGCTAAGCAATTTGCTAAGTAATTTGAGTCAGGGAGACTAATTTGCCTAATCTCACCCAATTAGTAAGAAGAAATTGAGCTGAGATTCAAACTCAGATTCCAAGCCCACATTCCTAACTGAAAAATGTAGAGTCCATAAGTATACCTACTGTGTTTCTCATTTCAACTTTAGCCACATATACAAAGTTTAGTTACTCTAAGTTAAAAAATACATAGGATATAACACCTCTGTGCATGAGTAATCATCATAAATGCTTTGGATGCTGCTACCTGATTTACTTGTGTCTATCACTCTTTACTTATTCATTAAACAAATGGCTAATTATCACAACTTGATTTGGTCTGTTATATACTCATAATTTCAAGAGGAATAAGGTACGGTAAACATGAATAACCACAAAAATTTTTCATTATCCTTTCCCCCTACCCCCCTCAAAATGTATTTCCTTCTAGCATCCTCTTATTTAGGAAAGAAGGCTTAGCAGACCCCTTTACAGGAGCAGGGCTACTTACTATATTCCTTCTCTATTATGCACCATAAGAATTCCTATCCATTGGCAAAGAGTAACAATTAGGAAGACCTCACTAAGGATATTCTGGCCATGTCCCTTGGGGATATATGTGGCATGAGATCCTTTACCTCAACTGGATGATAAACCAGTTGAAGCAAAAAATCTAGGAAGAGGGTAAGAAGAAAAACAAAAAGGTTTTGTTACTACAGGATTTTCTGACTGAAAATGACAAAATTGCGATCCCTAATAGAGCATATTTATTTAACCCATAAAGTCATTTCTATAGGACCTACATTAACAAATATAAAACTGGGAGAATAGAATTTAGTCTTTGAAACAATGCTATCCTTTCTTTCATCTGTGAGAAACATTTCCCTAAATTATTCTGTTTTTATTCCCAGGCAGTCTCCTCAGCTGACTCATGCTGGTGTGGCTACAGCTACCTGAGGTCTGTCCTAGTCAGTCAGTACCTGGGCCACACCAGTAGTTAAAGACTGTGCCCACCGCCCTGCTTCTCACTCTCCTTGTATCCCACTGTAGTTTGTTAAAATTTGTCATTTGGAGAAAACTGGCATCATAGTATATGAGGTCACATTAGTATAATATGAGAGGAAGATGAAAGAATTTGGTTAGGAAGATTACACTGTTCCTTGTTCCCAGGTTTTTGCAGATTACACGACAGAAATATTCAAATGACTGTGACAAAATAACTGTTTATATGCTGCCTAGAAACGTGAGTAAGTATGGGTTGCATTAGGACAGAAATAAGAGGTTCAGGGTCGTATCTATTTCTGTGTTACAAAAGACATAACCAATTCCCCACGGCCAGGTACTGAACACTTACTCCATTTCCTGAACAAACGGCACCTTCTTTATTGCTTAAGCAAGTACTGAAGTTGAAGGAAGCCACGGGAAGACACCTGTGTTCTAAGCACATCATCTGGGGACCGCACGGTGTCCCATCTTCCACATAGCCAAGATCTACATCTTCTTCAAGCTTAACATGCCCGCCACTGAAAATAAAATGAGAGAAAACAATGGGATTCCATTAAATCACATTCATCTGGAGAATATGCTGAAAAGCAGGCAACGTCACGTTCTCTATTTTCTAAGTAGTATATAATAAAAAATGATAGGATAAGCATTTTCTTCTAAATGGAGAAAGCAATTCAATCTTTTGATCTAATTCTTTTCAGAGACACAAATATATCTTAGGATTTAAACATATTATAACAACTGCCTGAATTTCAATAGCTTATCATGAGTTCTTCTATATGTTCACTTTTTTTCCACCTTTTGCCCTACTTTCTGGAAGATAACTTCAACTGTTGAGTTTAATTTAAGCCATCATGTTTTCATTTTCAAGTAGCAATTTTCCCTTCTCGGAATGTTCTTCATTTTTCTAAAGCGTGCTCTATTCTTGTTTCATGATAGAAATACCTTCTCTCTTATAAATATTGACAGGTAGTTGTTTTTTCTAGTTGGCTGATTTTATCTCTTTTTTTTTTTTCCTGTTAGAGACTTTCTTCACATGTCTGATAATCTGCTCATACTTCAGGTGTGGAAACGGATAGATGTTTGGAAATCCAGGGCTCCCTGACTGCACACGGGTGCGGCTGGGCCATTTCCATACAAGACACCAATACTACCGCCTGCTGTCCTGCAGTCTGGTTGTCTTCTACTTCACTGTCTCGGAATATAAGGCCAAACCTCCCACGGGAGGATTTTAGCTGAGTCAGGGAAGTCATCTGCTAGTGCTTCTTTAACACACTGTATTTTAACCCCTTCCTTGCTCCTTTACTCTCTCTTCCATAGATAAATGACATGGCCTATTTATTTTTTTGAGCTTTTTGAGAACTGACAGTATATATTGGCTTAGTACTCAATTCTCCCCTTTAACTGACTTGGGAATTTAGCTTTCTTAGTTTTGATAATCATTTGTCACACACCCATTTTCTTTCCACATTCCCAAGTTTTGTTGCCATTGTCTCCTCTCCCTTTCACTGCCTCTCTGTGGATATACGAATTTTTAAAACTTCATTTAGAGTCATTTAGTGGGATCTCAGAAGGGATGCATATACAGGGTCTGGCAGAAGTAACACCTTCTTAAATGTGGTTGGTAGGGTAGTAATATGGGTATAATAATTGATAGTTTTCATTTGAACATTTTACCTAAAATGTCATATGGTGTGCTTGAGTGTGATATTGTTACATTACAGAATTATATGATTATAATTTTGTAATAAAATATTTTGTAATAAAAAGGGGCATTATTTGTGCCAGACTTTATATTTAATCCACTGATTTTACCCCAAAACTCACATTCTTTTCCATTCAAAAGAATAAAATGCAACTAAAGCCTACTTCTTATCTTCTTTTTGTCTCTTCTCTGTCCAGATTTATTCGATCACCTCTATGGGCTAGAATCTTTCTTGGCTTGCTAACATTCAGATGACCGAAAACAGAAATAATCCTAAACTACATTCCTCGGATGCATGTTCTCAGAGAACGTTAGAGATAATTACCTGCAGTTTAAAGTTCTTCCCTGCTGCATGACTAAAGTAGATGTGACGTCACCATCGAGCTCTCCGAGCCTTGGGATATTGCCGATGTTGGTGCACAGAAGGTAACCACAAAGCACATCCCTGGGTTGGAACAGGGCCGGTCATTTACAGCCATGCGCAGTGGACACAATGCCCTTACCTCACTCCAGCACTTGTTTTTCATCAACTACACTAAAGTTACAGGCAAAATAATCCCAAGTTAACTTATTCCAAAGTCCCGATTGTTCCCTGGCTTTTTCTTTACTGTCCATTAGTGCAAGAATTTATCAAAAGAAAATTACCCATCAAGCAGACTTCTTTTACGTCAGACTCTCTGCGTATTTAGAACACTCTTTAATATTTAAGAAGTGAATGAATGACCTTCCGATGTACGCTCTTTTGGAAAACAGCTCTTTCTTTAACTTGCTGCCCCAGAATTTTTTTTAATAAAAGAGATTACATGTGCGCACAAACACGCACTGGACAGTTCTGGACCACGTGGGTCTGACACGTCTCCCCACTCCCCCAACGTCACCCACCACCACTGTAACTGGCAAAATATTCCCACTGGTATTAAGTACTATCTCACATGTTCTCCATATCTAACACATTTTAGTCATTAATGTAGATAATGATAAATACATACCCTCATAAACATCTCATTAAGACTGATTAGCAGGCCATCAAAATTACATACAAAAGTATCAGGCCTTATCAGGTAGACGAAGGGGAAAATTAGGACTTGTACCTATCACCAATTCAGGGGAAAAATGTATTAATTCATTCCTTAAAAATGATTTTTAAAAGTTATATCACTATTTTATTAAGTGTCTGTCACAAACAAAAATACTTATTAACACAGAAAAATATATTTGACCTATTTTTGAGTATCTTTTATGTGTATGGAGTACTTTTACTAAGTCCTTTAGGATATATAAAGAAAATTAGACGTGTTTTTTTTATCCTCAAGGAAACTATACTCTGGATACAAAGAGAATCACATGCATCAACAGCTATGGAACATAGAACTGGGGGCCAGGGCCACAAGAACAGCCCGAAGGGCTGCGAGAGTTCTGAAGAGAACAGGGAGATGATTTATTTCTAGACCAAATCCAGAAATATTTACGGAGAAAGTACTATCCCAGCAGATCTTTGAAGAACGATATAGGCTTTTGACTGGCAATAGAGTGGGCACAGCACGCTTCCAGAGGAGTGAACAGCAGAAGCACAGGCTCAGAGGCAGGACAATACAATAATGCACTCATCGGGAGTACGAGGTTGTGCTAGGCTTTGGAAGAGCAGAGAAGAAAAAAAAAGATGGGAGGTTTGCAGCAAATTGTGGCTAAGGTTCCACTGTGTTTGTAAAGCAAAAGAGTATGACATTCTGTAAAGTAATTAGAGCTCTGAAATCACACTGCCTGAATTCCAATTCTGTTTCTGTTACACCTTAATTACATGACCTTGGTCAAACTAGTACACTGTGCCTCAGTTTTCTCTTCCATAAAATGAGGACAACTGACATGAAGTTTCAATGACATAGCTCATGTAAAGCATAATACAATGCAGAGCACACAGTGTGCACTCAATTCATGTTGGGTATTATTTTTACTGTTAATTCGCTATGTGGATCCAATGAGATCTGAACAAAGAATTGGCATGGTCGAAAGATTCAGATAGATTATCCTGATGGCAGCCTGTTTAGATACTGCTAGCATAAAAAAAAATACAAAAAAAAACTGTTAAGAGGCCTTTGTGATAGCTGAAGAGTTAATGTAGGTCTCAGCTGGGTCCTTACTGCAACAGGAATGGAAATGAAGGGGTGAATTAGAGACAAATGGTGGGGGAGTAACAGGGCAGAATGGACATGATTTGCATTTTGGGCAATGTGCCAGAGAGAAGGTGGAGTCTAGGATCATTCTGAGGTTTCTAAACAGGAGAGTGGGATATTAACACCTTTGGCAAAAAACAGTAGTTTAGAAAGGTCAGAGCCAATTAATTATATATTTTGGTGACTTTAATTTTTTTTTTCTTCCAAAGCGCTGGCTGATGCCTTGTAGGTGAGAAAGTCCTGAGGCAGCTATAAACATCACCTAGGAGAGAGCTGCACCTACATGTCAGGACTTGGGAGCCTTCTGGGAAGACAACACAGGCGATGGGAAAAGAGAGCAGCACACTGCCTCTTGGGATGCAGAAAACAGGAAGTCCTGGCCGCTTAAAAAGTAACATTCATAACCGACGAAAAGACAAACTCAGGGCCGACTTGCCCATCTCACCGTTTGTTGCACTGTATCCATGTGTCTTTGTCCTTCCCACAGTTACCCTTCTCTGTGCCTTCGATATTTAGCTTCTCGTAGCAGTATTTGTCTGATGCCATCACCTCTGAAGCAGAACAGAGTTTTCTATCAGTGACAGATAGGACATGTGAGCTGCTCAAGCCGTCTGCAGTCAGGGAAGCAGCCATTCCAAGACTTCCACTGAATGCTCTCAATCCCAAAATCGTACCTATTCTGTAAACATCCATGACTCGTGGACAGTTTTTATGACTGCTCATTTGAAATCTGGAAAACAAATCTATTAGATCTTTGATAGGATTCAGGCTACAGGTTCCAAGAATAACACTCCTCACAATTTGGCCAACAATTAGGGGAAGATGCTATCAAATGATTCTTTGAATAAATACTGCACACTTTAATCTCAGTGCCAAACAGGAAGCACAGATTGCTCACTGAGCAACTTTTATTAATCATAAAGGCAATTTTATTAAAATAGTTATGCACTATAATTAAAGACCCAAGAAACAACAGTATAATATCTACTTTGCTTACTAATTATTAACAGCTGTCAAAAAAACAACTTTGTTCTGATTTTAGAAAAATCTGAATTCACGCCAAATCTCAGAATCAAATAATATTTTAAGACATGTCAGCATCTTTGTTAGGATTTTATTTTTCTAAAGCCAATATTGGTTGATGAAGTTATCTAAGAATTAAATCAAAGTGACTTTTGCAAACTAATCAAAAGATGACTGTTGGTTTGTATTTTAAAAAGGTAATAATACTTATGCTGATACTTCTTTTTCCAACCTTTTGCTGTCAGCTACTATTTTCTCTTGAGTGGGAGAAACAAAACTCAGTCTCTCTGTTCAGAGAACAAACCTGTGGGACCAAATTGTCCCCCCTCCAATGTTTCCCTAATCCCTCCAAAGAGAGCACACACTTCCTCTCCCAAAAGTAGCCGCTGTTTATGACTACTGAAGATTATCATTATCTTTCATGATAACTGTCTTCTGAAAGGGTTAAAACAAAAACTGCTTTCAAAAGGGCACCTAATACTTCCAGAAGAGAATATGTAATATCGAGTATATTCTTAAAATAAAAATATATAACTTAAACAGTATGTTTTAGATATCATTGTTATATACTTCCCTCCGAAAATCTGGCAAACTTTGAAGGGAATAACATTAAAATTTCTCTCCGATATGGCAGAGCTACCTTAGCAGAAGCTTACCCATAAGCAGAAAAGTGAGCTAGAGTTCAAGAAAGATAGTTGAGGCGGAAAAGGCATCTCTAGCTAAAGTGCTCCAGCTCTACTGCTAAAATGTCCTGTCCAGAGCCCACATCCACCCCGTATGGTCCTATAGGTTTTGCTTAAGGACACTCAGCTGTGGAGAGCATGCATGGAGCTGAAGTCCAGGTTTGTTCTGTTCTCCAAGCTGCACAGCCTGGCGTGGACTTCACTTGCCTGGCAGCGAAGGTACCTTCTGTCTCATCCAGAGGCACTGCCACCTACCCAAGACGTGTAGGGCTGTGTCCTCTCAGAGGAAGTGCCCTTCTCTAATTTCCACAAAAGCATCCCTGCTGAGACAGGGGGTGGTTTTAAGCATCCCTCCCTCTTAAAGTGACTGAAAATGTACTTCCAGTGCACATGTCTCTTAGCCTAATGCCACACTCTGAAATGATCAAGCCACTCTATTTACTTACTCTGCCCCCAGATGTACTTGCATTGTCGATCCCTGGTTTTGCATCTTCCTCCAAAGCAAATCCCCTAAAATGGAAAAGCATACCTATCAGTGATGCAGTGTCTGTTTATGTGAGATAACTAAAAAAGTAAGTATGACCAGGAAAACTAGTAGAGGAGTATTCTAAAGACCTTTTATCCCCAGAGTTGA